>VZTI01002660.1:270467-308756 GCA_013397865.1 Struthidea cinerea
AAACCCATTGGACGCTTGTACCCTGGCTCCTCCCATTTAACCCTATCCCATTGGTCCCCGTTGTATTCTCCTCCCCTTTTCCCCTTCCTTAAAACTGCGCCCGCAGAGCTGCTCGGGGGGATTCGGACACCCAATAAACCTTGTCCTGGTCACCAAAGGATTTCCTCCTCCTTGTGATTCCTTTACTCCCGCGGGCCCTCCTTGGGAAGGACACTGCCAACTACCCTACCAGCTCAGGAGAAGGCACGCGCCAGCTGTCTGGCCCGCTTCTCTGGCAGCGACTGCCCTCGTTGCGGCGCTCAGCCTCCCAGCGCTCCAAGTCTCGAGCCTGCAGGTGAGGTCACTGGCCGACCTACGTGGGGGTTGGACGGAGCCCCTGAGGCGGACAGCCCCGGCCGAGGGATTGAGTGGTGCCCGAACAGGGACGAGAGCGTGTCTCCGTCCCTGCAGACTGACCACTGGACGCTGGGACTCGCCATTTGCCTGTCTCGCCGACGCCGCGCCGCTTAGTCGAGCGCGCTCTGTTTTAGGAGCTGCGCTCCCAAGCCTGTCACCTGCCCCGGGAGACTCCTCCTTGCGCTTTTGTTCCAGAGCTCGACTTTTAAGTGAGCAATTTTGTATTTCCCCTTTTTGCTTTGGGGCTTTCTTTCGTTCCCCAAAGCACTTTTAGCTGGACTCGGGCTCCTGGGCCATTCTTTCTTAAGTTGTGCATTTTCATGCAGAGAGGGGGTGGAATAAGGGTGCTGAGCTTTCTTTTGTGCTCCTTTTACTGTGTTTGCTTGGTTGCTATTTCGTAAACCGCTCACCATGGGCAACCAGCTCTCAGCATACAAGCGGGGAGTTTTTCTCCAAGTTGTGGGTACCCTTGAGGGGGGTGGATTTAAGTTTTCCAACAGTTGTTTAAGGAAGTTTGTTAAATGGATTTTTCTCCACTTTCCTGGCACTACCATTGGAGACACGAGAAAATTATCCGATTGGAACATGGTCGGCAACCATTTGCTTGAGCTTCAGAACNCTTTCTTTTGTGCTCCTTTTACTGTGTTTGCTTGGTTGCTATTTCGTAAACCGCTCACCATGGGCAACCAGCTCTCAGCATACAAGCGGGGAGTTTTTCTCCAAGTTGTGGGTACCCTTGAGGGGGGTGGATTTAAGTTTTCCAACAGTTGTTTAAGGAAGTTTGTTAAATGGATTTTTCTCCACTTTCCTGGCACTACCATTGGAGACACGAGAAAATTATCCGATTGGAACATGGTCGGCAACCATTTGCTTGAGCTTCAGAACTTTAGTTGTAAAAAGGCCGACAAATTCGCTCCAATTCTGCTCCAAATTAAAAATGCTTTATTGAAAGAACAGAAAAGTAGAGAAAAATCCTCAGTTTCGTTTTCAGTCCCCGGTTCCCCTGCTCCCTCTGCCCGCAAAACCCCTGACCCTTCTCCCAGCTTTTCCGTGCGGGGAAGATTGAAAAAAGCAAACAGCCTAAAGGCTCAGGACCGCTGC
This sequence comes from Struthidea cinerea, assembly GCA_013397865.1. NCBI lineage: Eukaryota > Metazoa > Chordata > Aves > Passeriformes > Corcoracidae > Struthidea > Struthidea cinerea. The sequence goes on from VZTI01002660.1 coordinate 271,965, forward strand.
CTGCCTCCCGGCTCTCCTCAATCCTCTCCGCACCCACACTGCCGCAGGACTGATCACCCTGCTGCAGACTCGTCCCAAACTCCTCTTTCCTTTCCCTCTTTCCAAAGCAAATCTCCATCCTTAAAGAATAAAAAGGACACAAAAAAAGATTTCGCTGTGCAAGCAGAGTTCCCCACTTGTCAAGAGCCTGCTGCACAACCGGATTTTATGCCTTTATTGTCCCCACAAAATGGCTGCCGCCACGCGGTGTGCCAACCCTCCCCTTCTCCTTCACCTCCTTGTCCTTCTCTGTCCTCTCCCTTCTTTCCACAAAATGGTGGCGACCGCATGGCCGGTCCCGCCAAAACCCCTTCTTCTTTCCACAATCCCTTCCTTTCTCCTTCCCACAATCCCTTTTTCCCGCCTTTTCCCAGCTCCTCCCAAGACCCTAACTCCTCCCCTCAAAACTCCTCCCAACGTTTCGGCTCTGCCCCAAGAGGGCATGACCTTTGGTGCCCCTCAGCTCCGCCTGTTTGTGATGTAACCTGGGAAAATCCGGCTCCCAGTTCCCACGCCTCCTCTTCCGGTTCCCACGCCTGGGATACCGGAAGGGACGCCATTTTTGAACGGAACCCGGAACCCAATTGCGTCCCTTTCGCCGCTCCAGTCATCTATAATCCCCGAACAGGTCTCAACCCTCAATGGAGGCCTTTTGATTATAACCAAATGAAGGATTTGTGTAAAACACAAAAAGAATATGGTAGGGGAAGCCAGTACTTTAAAAACCTATTCAATTCAATTTGCACAGCAAACGTATTGGTCCGCTACGATATTCGAAAAATCATTTCCTCCCTCATGACCCCAACCAAATTCGATTTATGGTTGAGGCTATGGATGGAGGCTTTGGAAGAACAGCTACCTGCCCTATTGAGGGATCAAAACAATGCACACCTAACTATTCAACATTTAATTGGAGACGGCCAAATTACAAATGATCAGGCCAACCAAATACCGAGGCCTGTTCTGGAGTTAATTTGGGGAACGGCGGAAAGGATTTTTTTCAATATGCCTTCCAAATTGGCAATTTCAATTCCATATCATAAAATTATGCAGGCTCCTAATGAATCCTTTATAGACTTCGTTGATCGTTTGCGCGAGGTGGTGGCCAGGCAGGTTCCTGACAAATCCCACCATGAACAAATTTTAAGAGATGTTCCAAAAAGCAACACCAACGAGGTCTGTAAAAGAATCATTCGGACCTTGCCATTCAAGCCACCTCCGAGCTTGATGTTAATGACAGAGGCGTGCATGACTCAGGAGGCGGACTTAGAGGCACCAAAGGGAAGGGGGGAGTCGGGGAGGAAGGTCATGGCCAATGCCATCGGCCAGGGAGAGAGCAACCCTCTACCCGAGAAACCCTCCTTTATTTGTCCCTGTTGTGGCAAAAAGGGCCACACGGCGAAATTCTGTCGTGCACCTGCTCCCATTCACGCCCCGCTGAGGTCATCTTTTTCAGGGACACCGAAAGCCTCTGCAGGGGTTCCAGCAGCCACGGAGCAGGGAAACTGAAAGCGCAGCGCGGAAAGGCAGCCCCGCGCGAGGACAGAAGCGAAAAGGCTGCCCAGAGACTTATCGCTGTAACTATGAGCTCAGCGCACTTTCAGCACAACTTTCACTACACTATCAAGTGCACCACAAAGCCCAAGCTGCAGAAGCAGCGCATTTTCATCTTGGGGAACCCCACCTACACTCCTGTAGGTTTTGAGGTCGCACCTACCATCACCACCACGGACTCAGAGGGGAGCTTCCACGTCATTGCAAAGTGCAACTTCCCTCCATTCTTCATCAAAAAAGACTTTCCTATAGCCCAGGTTCTGCCATTACCGGACAGTACACCAAACAACAAAGCTAGTGAGGCCTTCTGGGCCTAAACAGTGGGGGACAACCGCCCCATGCTGGAATGTCAACTCTAATCGAACCTCTCCTGTTTCCATTACAGGAATGATGGACACAGGAGCAGACGTCACCATCATTTCGGCTGCAGATTGGCCACAAGAATGGGAATTGCGAACAGACAACGGCCTCATTTTGGGTGTTGGAGGAGCGGTCACAGCTCGAAAGAGTTGGGATCTTGTTCAAATTGAGGGCCCAGAGGGTTGGGTAGGAACTATCCGGCCTTTTGTTATTGACTCCGGATTTACATTGTGGGGCAGAGACCTCATGTCCCAGTGGGGAACCCGGTTGGAATTGTCTGACAACCACCGGGATTTTCGATAAAGGCCACTGTGGAGCGCCCCACTCAGAAGTTAAATTGGACCACGGAGACACCTATCTGGGTGGATCAGTGGCCTTTACTAAAAGACAAATTGAGAGCGCTCAACTCGCTCGTGGAGGAGCAATTAGCCAAGGGCAACATTGAGCCATCGAATAGCCCCTGGAACTCCCCCGTCTTTGTAATCAAGAAAGCGGGGAAGGACAGGTGGCGGCTCCTCCACGATCTGAGGCAAATAAATAATCTCCTTGAGGACATGGGACCTCTGCAACCCGGGATGCCATCTCCCTCAATGCTCCCACGGGATTGGAAGCTGGCAATAATTGACATCAAAGACTGCTTCTTCCAAATCCCCCGCCATCCGACCGACACGCCCAAGTTCGCCTTCTTGGTGCCATCAATTAACTGAGAAGCACCAATGCAGCGCTACCATTGGCGTGTTCTCCCACAAGGGATGAAAAACAGCCCAACTATTTGCCAGTGGTATGTCGCTCGCATCCTGTCACCCATTCGAAAAATAGCCAAAACGTCCATCATTTTACATTATACGGACGACATATTAGTCTGCTCCCCAACTCCATCATGCCTGGAATGGACATTGAGCCAAGTCACCAGCACGCTCAAGGCAGAGGGGTTCGAGATCCAAGAAGAAAAGTACAGGAAGGTCAGCCCTTGGAAATACCTAGGGCTTTCAATTACTGATAAAACCATTATGCCACAGCAAGTGGTAATAAATGACAATCCAAAGATGCTACAAGAGGTGCACCAGTTGTGCGGGACCATCAACTGGGTGCGCTCCTTACTCGGACTGACCACGGAGGACTTAGCTCCTCTTTTTAATCTATTGAGGGGGAGTGATGAGCTCACCTCTCCCAGGACTCTGACACCTCAGGCGAAGGATTCGATAAAGAAAGTGCAGGAGGCTTTGTCATCGAGGCAAGCCCATCATCACGCTCCATCCCTGCCATTTAACCTCATTATCCTAGGTAAGATGCCCTACCTCCATGGATTGATATTTCAATGGGACGAAGTGCAGAGAGATCCCTTGCTTATTATCGAGTGGGTCTTCCTCTCGCACCAGCCATCCAAAAGCATCACAACGCCACAGGAATGCATGGCGAAATTGGTGATCAAAGCTCGCTCCCACCTCCGTGCCTTGGCCGGATGCGATTTTGGATGCATCTACTTACCGGTAACCAATGAAGCCCTGGAACAACTCCTCCAAACAAATGCAGCCTTGCAATTTGCCCTGGACAGCTTTTCAGGACAAACCTCCATCCACCCACCAAAACATAAGCTGTTTAACACAGTGTTTAAATTGATCCCAAAACCCAAACAATCAAACAAACCCTTAGATGCCTTAACCATCTACACAGACGGCTCCGGAGCATCCCACAAGTCAGTGATAACTTGGAGGGATCCTCACACCCTGAAGTGGGAGAAGGATGTTGAAAAGGTAGCCAGCTCACCCCAGGTAGCCGAGCTTGCCGCCGTCGTTAGGGCATTTGAATGGTTTTCCGAGCCATTCAATCTGGTCTCAGATTCGGCCTATGTTGCAGGGGTGGTGTCCAGAGCAGAACATGCAATGCTGAAGGAGGTGAAAAATCCAACTATTTACAAGTTGGTCTCGCGACTTATAAACCTAATCTCCCACCGAGAGCAACCCTTTTATGTAATGCCCATGAGATCGCATACCGACCTGCCAGGATTCATTGCTGAAGGCAACAGGAGGGCGGACCAATTGGCTCTCCCTATCGGGAAGGCAAATTTGCCCAATTTATTCGAGCAGGCCAAGATTAGCCATGCCATGTTCCATCAAAATGTCCCTGCTTTGACCCGCACATTTCATCTCACGCGGGAACAAGCCAGGGCGATCGTGGCAACATGCCTCAACTGCCAAAAGATCCAAGTACCATCGATGGGCAGTGGGGTCAGTCCCAGGGGGTTAGGAGCAAACGAGGTGTGGCAAATGGACGTGACGCACTTCACATCATTTGGGCGGACAAAGTACATCCACGTCTCTGTGGACACCTTTTCAGGCGCGGTGTTTGCTTCCGCACATGCTGGGGAAAAGGCCAAAGACGTTATAAATCATCTGATGCTGGCCTTTGCTACACTGGGGACCCTCAAGCAAATAAAGACAGACAATGGTCCCATGTACGTATCCTCCAGCCTGCAAAGGTTCTTCCAATCATGGGGGATCGAGCATCGGACCGGCATCCCGCACTCCCTGAATGGACAATCTATTATCGAGCGGACGCACCAAACCCTCAAAAGGATCCTATCACAACAACAAGGCAGCGACTCCACAGAGACCCCTGTCCATTGCCTCGCCAAAGCACTGTTCACTTTGAACTTCCTCAACACCTCCTTTGAAGACCCAAATCCTCCCATTATAAGACACTTTAATGAGAACTGCCAGGTCAAATTTTGGCAGAAGCCGAAAGTTTTAATAAAGGACCCACAGACTGAAACAGTCCAAGGACCGTTCCCCCTACTCACCTGGGGTAGAGGGTACGGGTGTGTGTCCACTCCTGGAGGCCCAAAATGGGTCCCAGGGAAGTGGATAAAACCATTTTTAGAAGACGCAAGAAAGGATCCTCTCAGTCAGGGAGTGACCTGAGAACTTTCCTGAGGACTTTGCACTTTACCCCCGTGTTATTAATATATATGTTGTTTTTCCCTTAAATTTCAGGTCTAATGATGCTTACCTCCCTGTTGAAGTTCCTTCTCTTCCTGGCCCTACTTGACTCCCCCCGAGGATGGATCGTCCAGCAACCCAAGGCGAATGTGTGGACCACCTTAGCCCAAGCCATAAACCAGTCTGGACTCTGTCTGGGCATGGCAAGCGCAGAAGATCCGATGTCCACATGCTTAGTTGGGGTTCCCTTAAAGGCTAATGACTACCCCTTTGCTGGTAAGAAGCCTGAGCCAGTCCAGTCGTGGGACGAGTGGACGAGGATCCTGCCCCATGCACCATACCAGCCCCAAGAATTGGCTTTAGTGGGCTCAGCCAAAGCCACCCTCCTTTACTCGTGCAGCCACAAGCCAGTCTACACTTACTTAGAGACTTTTACTCAGCAGTAGTGAACTAAAAACAAACCGCAAGCAAGCTAAACAGTGCCAAGGCATTGGCTTGAGAAGTAACATCTGTCAGTACTGTTTGGTGGTCACTAACGCCCTACCTGGCCCAGCTTTGCCACATGACCTTTTAACCAGAACTCCTTCAGAAGATGGCCAGGAGTGCCTTGAGGGATAAGTGGCTTGACGTCAGGGGCTGGCTGCAATACAAGGTATAGTGAAGACCATGATGTGGAAGGATCTAGCTGTGCTGCTGTAAGCAAGCCACGCCATCCCATTCATTTGCATGGTCAGAAAACATACCCCAGTCATCCAGCTGTGGCCAGTATTTCATTGTAATCAACATCATGGTTTGCTACAGCAAATGTGAAAGGAAAACACAACAAAGCTGTTTAAATATGGTAGGTTCTTCTTTGCTGTAATGTCCTTTTGTAACTTGGTGACCTAATTGGCTGAATTCAGTATGATTTTAGTACTGTTAAACAGAGCCCAGTTTCAATCCCAAGAAAAGTTCCAACATTTCAATATTGTTTTTATTACACTTGAAGAAAAAATGTGAGCCTGTAGTTCTCCAGGAAACAAGATGTTCCCACAAGAGTTTAATTAAAAATCTCGACGTTTTCCTGCTATTTTTAAAATCTAAATGAAATGTTATCATAGACTACAACCAAAAAAATCCACTTTGGTTTACTGAAGTGAGCCCAAATGATTAATTTTCAGGTTTCACCTCCCATCATACACCCAGCATAATGAAGTAGTGTGACTATGCAGAGTGATCAAAGGAAAACATATATTCACAACGAAAAATGCAGGGATTGAGAAGCCTCTAATCTAGTAGCTGGGGCAACAATTTTGCTGATGATGGGTTTCATCTGATCAGGTGTAGACATCTACTGCTGAGCTGGTTGTCTGCTGTCTTAGAGTCACTGGAAGGCAACAGGCACTGTTTGGAAAGTGAACAAGGTTCAGTTTCTGAATGTAACTTAACCACACAGACTGAACTAATTATCTAATTCTAGGTAATTTTAATGAGTAGAAACAGGCCTTTTGGAGTGAAATCCTTTGCCAATATTAACTTCAGATTGAGACATAAAAGGACCCACAGGCAGGCACAAAACCTATTTAACTTGCATATTATATTTTTTCATACTTGGGTAAATTTGTGTCAGGTATTTTACTGCCAATATTTCCCAAGACACAGACATTCTTTGCAGACTCCTCCGGCACCGGAGTCTGAAGCAGCCCAGAAAGCCTGTGAATGATCTCTGTAGCATCTCTCAGGTTAATCAGCGTCAGTAATGATAGACAATGACAATGAAGTGAAAAACAGAAAGAGGTTTTCTGAATGCCAGGAGGTAATGAAGCTTTTGAACTCATGCATACGGCATCAGATCAGTCTGCAGTTATTAGAACAGTCTGGTGGATCACTTAATCAGGCACATCTTTTAACACCACAAATGAAGAGTCACAGATTCTGGACAAAAAAGATTTTCTTTTTACTCCCTGTAGTGATGCCTTAGGTTTTAACTTTCATATTTTTAAAATCCTGTACTGCCTAGTATGTAACTCTGAAGTTTAGTGTAGCCTGTTAAGTACTGTTCTCTCATGCTGGTTAGACATAACAAACCCTCTCTAGGCTTTCACTCCAAGGGCACCTTGATTGTCCCAGGCCCCAAAATGTGTAAACTAAAAGCCTTTGAAGAGGAGGGGCAAACGTGGGGTAATTACATCATTAACTGAAGTTATAATTGGAGAATTAACCCTGATATGCAAATGGACCAAACTTATAAAAGTGTGAAGAACCCATGACCCAGGGTCCATCTTGGGTGTAGCCTTTTGACTGCCCAAGGTGTACCTCTGAAGGCCCTTCAAATAAATACCTACATTTATTCTCTTATTTTTGTCTAGCCTCTGTTTTCAGGGAGCCACATCAAGGTGTCAGTTAGTTTGACTTGTTTGCAGGACTCACCAAGAAGAAATGTAATTGTTTTCATTTCTGAAGACCTCAAGAGTTAGGCATGCCTTGCCAATGTCTCCTGGACAATGGAGGAATTTCTGTAAGCTTGCTCTCAGCTCCTGATTGCTACAGCTTTTTAGAAAATCAGAGGGTCCACCCATCAGTCCACCCAACCCAAACTTTCTGTACCCTATTCTGTTGTCCCAGAATGGAGGTGGGAGGAAGAGCATCCTATCACCCATCAGCCTAAAGCTAGATGGTTGCTGTGATAAATAAAAACCCCTTCTCTACTAATCTTTGCTACCTTAATTGCCATCAGCAATACCTTGATAGGCAGAACTGCCCAGCTTTATAAAGAGCTTTTCATGTCTGAAAGACATTATCTCATACTGTGTGACATATTGCAACTCTTCAACTACTGTCTGGAGATGTAAGAAGCACTGAAGCAGCCTGTTCCTAAATTTCATCATGCTATGATAGCAGATCCTGACTAACTGGACAAGACATTTCTTAAAAATCCACTCAGTTGAAAGTGAACAGAGAATCTTGGATAACCTAAAAAATTCAGTTATGTTCTTCCCCAGAGCTATTCTTCCCATACTTCCTATATAGGAATAGTGGCATCAAATTTATGTATCCCATGTTTTGACTTTTGGATTCTATGTTTTGGCTTTCTTTTTGAGTGTTGCTATTGGTCATGGTGGAGGCGGAGAGTATGCCAAGCTCCAATGCTAATCTCCAACTATTTAGAAACTCTCCAAAAGGATTTTAGGTTGCATAAAGAACTCTTACAAGATGGTCAAGATGGACTTAGTTGTGAATCTAAGAGTATTTTTTTCATTTTTAATGGACCATTTTCTTTTGATCTTGCCATATTTACAATTTTCTTTGTATGCAACAAAACAGAGCATCAGAGAGGTCTCAGCAGTGCCAGTGAAAAAAAAAATTTGAAAAAGAAAACTTAAGTCTCTGATGACACTTCAATTTACAGAAGCCTCTGAATTTAACAGTCAGCAAAGCACTCCCGTACTCACTGTTCTCCTTCACTTCTGCATATTATGAGTTTGGTGTTGCCCAGAACAGAAAATCCCTCAAAGGGCTTCCCTTTTGAGATGTTTTCTTAAAGTAGCTTCTGTTACAGTAGCTGGAGTTTTGCAGACTGTGCTGCCTACTCTTATAAGCGTTGTTTTCCTCAGCAAGGGAACTGCTACGTTAGAGGCACAGGGTGTCCTTTGTGGCCCCATCATGCAGCGTGAACCCCCCCAGAGTGCACGATCTCTGTGAGTTGGTATAGGCAGGCATAGATTAATTAAACATTCACACTGTAGTCAAAAGAGGCCAGATATGAGTGTCATGCATATGCCAAGAACTCTCGCACAGTTCCACAGACAGCTAAAATGACTTCTCACTTCTAAACCTGCTTTCCTCTTAAAATCTCACTGCTGTCTTGCAGCCCAGTGTGATGGTAGCTCTGGTATTGTCACTCATGTAACTTTTCTGCCAGGGACTGACCAGCAGAAAGGCATGATTCAGTCACTGGGCCAAGCTCAGGCCCTGGGGTCCCTAAAAAGTAAGTACAGGCACACACTGTTTGGCACTTCCATGCAGAATGGTCGGAAAATTAAATTAAATTGAGCAAATTAAACCTAAGGCTACAGGCTTTGAAGAAAAGGTTTTTCCTCAGTCATAAGCAGTGCACAGTACAAACGGGTGTAAAAAAAGGGCACATGGGAGGAGAGAAACAAAATACGTCATGAATATCCCCAAAGGCAAGTTACCACCCCAGAACATACCAGTGCCAGGATAAATCCAAGTTTTTCCCCTGTCAGGGTGGAAGCAGAACAGTGACTCACCTCAGACAACCGCAACAGCCTTCACCTTGTTTGCTTGTTGTGCTCTTGAAGCATATTTTTCAGGTCATGTCTGAAAACGAAGATCTGGATTTTCTTGAACAACTCTTTGAAATTCTTCTTCTCTAAGCCAGTTGCCAGTGGATAAGTAAAGCCATCCTCACCTGTGATACAATACCTGAATGGAAGGCAAGACACTTTATCAAAATGTTGGTATTTTATATGACAAAGAGCTTGAAAGAAAATAATGCAACATGAAGAGCAAAAAAACCTACATTTGATGCATGAAACAGCTTCCTGATTCAACTTTTTCCACTGCAAATGACAAAAGATAACCCCCTTCACAGGAGGTATTGACCAGTAATTTTTCCATGGTAAACACTTCGTAGTATTCCTCTCTTGTCTGTCCAATATAGAATGGGCCATCTTTGCTGGGCTCCCAGGAACTGGGGATTAACTTCAACTGTGGCAGTCTTAGCTCATGTACAGGAATTTTAGTGGTAGTAGAACTCTCTTTTAAAGTTTTTAGTTTACATGGTGACTGGAAATTACCTGGCCAACTTCATAACCAACCCAGAAAAGATGTAAACTTGAGAGTTCCTCCTTTGCATTTCAGTGACAGTTTCTTTCTGTACCTTCCTGCATAGGCGAGGTTTTGAAATGTCATATGCACCACAAGGTGCTCATATGATTTGGAAATCCCTGATCAGAGACCAGTCTTAGCTGCCTCCCCCACTTCTCCCAGTCTCTCACACGTATTCCAAGGCTCTGCTCAGAACAGCTATTTTTGGCTGTTTCAGAAAGCTGTGTTGTTTATTCTAAGAATCTGTCTGAAGAATTTACACACCAAAACCCATGTTGCCAAGAATATGGAAATTCTAACTGCAATACAAAGGACAGTTAATAAAACCAAGACATGATCCTAATGAAATAAATGCTTATTTGTGTCCACTCTAGGAAGCAGGAGATTTTTATGTGTGTGAAGGTATAGGACAAAAATTCTTGCTGCTCAAAGTGGTGGCATTATTATTTTAATAGGATAATAACTAGGTGAAGACACATTCAGATGATGTCAATGAGATCCATCTTTTACAAGCAGAAGTGCAGAAACTGTACCTGTGGATGGGAAGACAGTGTTCCTGTGACTTGTCCATAAACTGCGGACATGGTCCTGCAGCAGCTGAAATGGCTGGAGCTGGCTTTAATGGAACCACAGTACTAGCTCTGTTTGTGGAAATCTGTTGAGATTGCACATGAGAATTAGTATCCCAAGCTGGTAATACTTGTTTTCTGCCAATGCAAGGCACATTTCAGGATTGGTATCTTGCCAGACTTGCGATGAAATTAAAGCAGTGGTAAAGTAGTACAATGAGAAGCATCAAACAGTGTGATGTGAAAGGGTGTGAATCGCTGCGGAAGTATGGTACTAGCGTTTGGTGTTGGACAGGAAGGTGGGCTGGATTCAGAATTCTGGCTTGTGCTTTGCTCATTACTTAGTTTATGACCTAGAATGGGACACTCAAATCTTCTGCTTGTTACCTTGTGTACAAATGATACCAAATTGTTATTCACTTCTTGCTTGTACAGCAAGGAATTAAAAAACCCCTTATGCGAATGATGATTAGTGCAGTTCCCGGACCCAGGACGCTCCTGGAAATGATGCCTTGGATGGAATGCCCTTCTCCTGAGTCAGCTGCTTCCCCAGACCCACTCCGCGCCTCCAAACACAGAAACTCCGTGTGCCGAAACACACAGATTCGTGCGGAGTTTCGTCCCTGAGACGACCCTCGACTCCTGCAACTCATTATGCCATTTCGACTTGCTCAGTACCATCTGGCAATGGTCTGGAAATGGCATTCCTGGGATTTCAGCTGTTCTTACCTAGGAAAAGCAAGAGCAAGTCCCGGTACCGAGGAGGCTCGCTGCCCTGCCCGCCTCCCCGCGCCAGCTGCCCCTCTCTGTGGAAAGAACGTGGCTCTGGCTCCGCAACACGGACTCCCTTCGGCAGTGACTCCCCGCTGCGGAGACCGAAGCAGCCGGGAAAGGGGCTGTTGCCGATCGCTGTGCTGTGAGCGCGGCCTCTGCCCCCGGCCCTGCCGAGCCGCGGCCTTCGCGCCCCCCCTGCCGGAGGCGCCGGGGCAGCGCCGCAGCGAGCCCGCCGTGCCCGCCGCGGGGGAGCGGGCCGGCCTGGGGCAGGGCTGAGCGTGTGCCGGCCCTGGCAGGTCGTACCGGGAATTAGCCGAGACGACTGAACAGAAAGTGCTCCCAAGTCTGTCGGTGTTCAACTGGGAGTGAGGTTTCCTATGGGTTGTTTAATAAAGCTGAGCTGTGTAACGGTAGCAGCGTTCCCTGCGCGTTCTGACGCTACAGGACAGGCCGGCCGTGGGGTCTGTCAGGGCAGGGCCTCACTCCTGAGAAAAAAACAGAAGTAGTTTCCGTGCTGGGCTTTCCAATGACTGCCAGCTGCAGTGGTCTGCCTCAGTGGTGACAGGGGAGTGTAAGATGAACACACTTGCGAGGCCTTGCACTGGTTGTGGAATTATTGTCTGCGCTGTGAGCCAGGCAGGTCCCCCTGCACCTGGGCAGCTGGGGACTGACTGGCTGGGCGACAGCACTGCCAACAGGACCTGGGATACACCAAAAAATATTGTCCAGGAATGCATCCTTCTGCAGGGGTGGCCAGCAGCATCCTGGGCTCCATGGGCAGGGCGACCAGCAGATTGAGGGAGATGTTACTTCTCCCACCTTGGCTCAGCCCTGTCAAGACCACAGTTGGAGTGTTCTGTCCAGGCCAGGGCTCTCCAGGACAAGAAGGACATTGACATACTGGGGTGAGTCTTGAAAAGGATCACTGAGATGATTAGGGGATTAGATCCAATCCTGATGTGTAAGGAGAAGCTGAGAGAGATTGGATTGTTTAGACTACAGAAGAGAAAATTCAAGGGATTATTATCAATGTGTGCAAATATCCGAACAGAGACACTAAATGAGATGGAGCCAGACTCTGCTAAGTGGATCCAGTGAAAGAAGAAGAGGGGATTGGCACAAACTGAAGTATGAGAAACCTCACTTGAATATAAGGAAAACTGTTTGACTGTGAGGGTGCCAAACACAGGCACATGTTGCTGAGAGAGCCTGCAAAGTTTCTGTCCTTGCAGATGCTTGAAACACAGCTGGACATTGTCTGCAAGAACCTGCTCTAGGTGACTGTGCTTTGAGCAGAGAGATTGGACCACATAGTCTCCAAAGGTCCCTGCCAACCTCAGCCATGTGTCTTCTTTTTAAAATAAATGTAAAGAAGAAAAAGGCAGTAGGAGAGGAGATTTCCCTTGCCCTCTGGATCCTAAAGACTGAAACAAATAAGAGGTTTTTTTCTCTTTTGTTGTTGAATTGAATTAGGTGAAAACATGAATAAGAACTGGAAGGGCACTGGTAAACATAATACTTCTGTTATTACTCAGTCAAAAGGATTGCAAGCCTGAGATGGGGATTTTTTTTCTGGCCTTGAAATCCATTGGGAATAACCTGGTGTTTTGGCTGGCTGCCTTTTTCAGCAGGGAGATTAGCAATAAGTTTATTTGTCATCTTCAGGCATGTATAAGCCACCTTCACCATTGAAGTGGTATGTGTGGACTTGTTGACTGCAACCTTTTAAAAATTAATTTTAACTACGTATTTTATGTGCCACAGAAGTGAAAATTAAGTTTTAAACTGTAGGTCTGAACATGGATTTAGAACATCTAGCAATACAGAGTGCAGTCATTTGCTTCTGCAGTCCAGTGTCCAGTTGGATGCTGCCTGAGGTTAACTGGAACATAGCAATCAGCTTCTCTTTGTTAAACTACACAGTGTAAGATCCTTTTGCAAAGAAAATCTCAGCTTCAGGCTTTGGGTAACTATTAATCCTCTTTGCAGCTTTACTGTAAATACTGTGTAACTAGTAAATACACAGGCCTGACTTTTGATCATGTTCATCTTTCAGGAGATGTCCCGAAACACGTATCTATGATCTATAATATATATGATCTATCTATAATATGATCTAATTAGGAAAGGGTTGGACCAGTCCCGGTGTTAATCCCCATTCCTTAGTCAAAATGTCAGTGAAAGAAAGTGTCATGTGCTCAATAATCTGTCTTTGCATCTCAGAGCTTGCTGTGGACTAATACTTACGAAACCATACTTTATATACTCTTGTAGTCAGTGAAATGTGGGCCCATATTAGGCAACACAGCGGTAGAAGTTGCAGTGTTCCCGTGTCGATGCAACAGGAAGCATATGCTTCTTTTCTGGATTGTGCACACTCATGTTTCATAAAGCCAGTCTCCTGAGGATTTTGATTTCTTCTTGTGTATGAAAATGAACTTTGCCTTGGGATGCATGATGAGCCAGCTGATCGCTTATGAGCTAGGGTTAGTGGGCAACCAACGTGAGTGTTACAGTGGGTGTCTGCTACAGACAGGAAGAAGAAGTAGATCAGTAGTCAGTAGGTCTCCTGACTAAAAAACATAATAAAGGAACATAGAAGTAGAAGGAGGGTCAGGTTATTCCTCCAAATCTTGGAGGAACACAGACTCTGTCTAGGTGTGTAGGAAATCAATGAGGAAAGTGAAAGCCCACCTGAAGTTGGCCCATTTCACATTAATTAAAACAAACCATAGAATGAAATAACTTATAAATTTGAAAAGCTGAATATGTTACTGAAATTCACTGCTTGGAGGACTTTTCTGTATTTTCATCTATAGAGAACTATAAAGGGAAAACTGGAAAGAGTAAAGCTGAGACTTAGCTTTTCCCTTGGGTGGAAAGAAGATGGAAATGGCTTTTGCCTGATTCTCCCTAAGTGGCTTCTTAGACTAAAATACTTTGAGAGTTTGTTTAAGCCTAAAGTTGATTGCCCACATCTAAAACAAAGTTGAAAACATTTGCGGGTAAGGAAGCTCAAATTAAAATTTGTGGGAATTACAAAACTAATTAAGGATATTCTTAAACATACAGATGTTAGGCTGATGTATTGGAATACATCTGTTGGACTCAGGCACTAAAATAGCTTAGACTCTCAGATATAGCATCTCTTGGATTTTTTCAAAAGTACTTGAGATTAGTAGGATTATTCCCCAGAATCACAGCATTCTGCAGCTCTTCTCTTCCATCTTCTCTAAATGTGTAAGTACACTTGTAACTCCATTCCCAAGAAGCTTGGAAATATGCAGGTTTTTTATTGAACAAGGCCAGTGGAAGTAAATATTCATAGCTTGGCTAAGAATAAAGTTTCTATAAAATACATGTTGCTGAATTTTTCATTCTGCTTTCCAAAGTACATTATTCCTCTTGAAGCCAATAGGATTAGGGTAAAACTGGAAGATAATTTTCTCTTACTTTTATAGAAGATAAAAAAAAAATTGAATTATCTCTTGCTTGCAGCCTGTAAAGGAATTTTTGTAGGTGTTAAACCATATGCACATTTTGAAGGCTGGCGCAATGTGCACTCTACATACTTAAAGTTAAAATGCCTCAGGTCTGTATTTTAAACATAGTTCTGATCTTACAGTATCAGCAAGCTGTACATTTGCTTTGAATTGTATCTTGGTTTGGATATGTTGATGACAGTATGTTTTATAGCTTGCTGCCTGTTTTGCATGGCAAGGATTTTAGTACTGTTCTGGTATTTCATATACTCATTTAGTGGGAACACCAACACTAACACCTCTAACGTGGAGCAGCACTGCAGTAAAATGATAGCACAAAGGCCTTCCTGCTTGTCAACAATTCCACTAGATGTCCCTCCAGCTCTTTGTGATGATAACACATGGCTGATTTACTCATGCTAAATGGCTCTAAGTTGAAGAGCACTGCATTTTATGTCCCATATCTTGCATACGTAGCTCTTCTTGGCTTCCTACAGCAGTTATGAATACGACGTAAGTCCAATTTCAGAAGGTGATGGTAGGTATCTTCCTTCTGTATGTGTACACATGTGATTTTGATCTCTCAAAAGCAATCTCTCACTGTATGGATAGTGGGTAGATACTACCCTGGGGTGGAAAAGTGAATGCATTTTTAGGTTATGCCTAGATTTTTACAGAAAAAAGGACAATTTAGCTCAGTCTCAACATTTCTACTCTGCAGGTGAAGTCTAGTCTGGGAGGTAATGTAACAGCAGTTTAGTTAGGTGACCCTATCAGCCATTCAGTCTTACTATGAAAGTAGTCAGCTCAGAAACTTCAGAAGTTAAGATACTTTTTCACTACACCCTGAAATACGAAAATTAATCTCCTCTGAAATGATTTTAGCTCTGTTACATATTTTCAGCTGCTACCTCTGAATTTGTAATCTTTTCAACCATGCTGCTGTCCTGATGCATGTGACATCTGGAAATGCAGTTCCAGGGTTTGGGCAGATATCATGTGAGATGATATTCTATTTTGATTGAATATCCTTACTTCTGTAGTTTGACATGGAAAAAATTAATCTAAGTCTTGTTCTTTATATTTTTTAATCCCATACTCTCTTATTCACATGCTTTCTACGGAAAATAATCCTCATTTTTTATGATTTCTACCAATACCCCTGCTCTTTCTCATCACATTTTCCTTGATTTTTTTTTCCCCCCTCAGTTTCTCTATGTTATGTTTTCCATGGTGAGGTGACTAGTGTAGCATGAATTTCTTTAGATGACAAAACCACAGGAGATGTTGGCAAATTAATATACTAGAAATACTAGTTGTTGGCAAAATAAATTAGTTAAGATACAGAAAAAATAGCTCTTTGTGTAACTTCATCTGCAGCACTACTCATATACTGATTACACAGACTGATAGTTATTTTTAATAGAGATAAAACTGTTGAAGATAAGGGCTATTGCTTTATAATTAGGAGGTGCTTCTGTTATTAAATTTAATGTGACCATTCCATTATCGTCTGCTTGCTGTGCATTTTGCCTCTCAAAGCACATCCCCTGTACAGTAGCATAGCAATTGTAGCTAGATAGTTAATAGAGAGTAAGTGGTCTATGAAACCTTTGCCAGGTGTCAGGGATGTAAATAGCATAGGACAGATATTTCCATTTTTATCTTGTGCTGTAGGTGTGTGCTATAATCTAGGACAAGAGGTGCTTGGTTATTTGATGTGGTAACTAAAAGCAAAGAGACCTCAGACCAAAACCCTGGTGGTTCAGGGTTATACAAACAGTGCTATTTAGAATCAGAGCAATAGTTTGTCAGATCCTCTTGGTTCCTTCTGCCCCAGCTCTGATCAGCATAGCCCAATTATGTAATTTAAAATTATTGAGCTTAAGTTGTGGGTGAGATGTGGTGGAAGGAATTATTTTCTCTGCATGGACATGGCAAATGCCTTCAACATATCCAGAGATGACAGTGAACTGGAGTGAGGATGGGGGGAAAGAGAGTATACAAGGAGGTTGTGCAGACTTTGGTAAATCAGACCTCTGGACTCTGAATCAGCTCTGGCACAGAAGTGACTGCTTCAAGCCCCTACCCATAAAATGGGCTAATTTATATCCCTAACAGAAGGTGGTAAAACTACTAAAAGAAAATACCAGGTTATATTTTTTGCTGAAGAGGATTTTACCCAAATCATGTAAGACTTTTTTCTCTGATCACGGCTGCATACCAAGTTGAGAAAACCACAAGTTAATTCACTGTGGGAAAAATACTTCCAGTTACATATAAAAAAACTCCAATCCCAAACCAACAAGAAGAAGATTATCTCTATGCTTTTAGGGTTCCCTGAGTAAGCAGAAGTGGTGAAGCTACTGTTATTGTCCTGGGTGAGCCTATGTTCATATGCAGACTAGGTTGCTATGGAGTTTCTTAAGGCATATCAATAATAAGGGACCTGGTGATCCCCATATCCCCATGACACCTCCCTCTTGGTCCTTCTACACCACTTTGATCCTTTGCACCTGCTGTTTTAATTACTGTTCCTGTGGTATTGCCTGTCATGGATAGGAAGTAATTAAAAACACATTTTCCTCTTTCTCTTCTGCTTAGCATTTCTTCCAACCTTCCTCTCCTCTTTTCTCCTATGATAATGGGAAAGCAAACAAGGGAAGTAAGATTAGGGAGGTTGATGGGAAATTCCTTTCCTCTCTCTGCTTCCCTTTCTGATAACATGTGCCTATACTGCTTCTCTAGCTCCTTCTGGTCCTGAAGTTGTCACTTTATGTCTATCTCTCATTCAGTCACACAACGCTGTTTTCCTGTCCAGTTCCTGGTTAGGTTACTTAGTCACATCTATCACAGAAGTCCTCAGAAGGGCAATATGTAAATTTTTTGCTGCTGAAATTAATTCATATTTTGACAAGTATCTCATTGGCAATTTTGCAAGTCTACATGAAGACAGATTTCAGGATCAAGTAGTTGTTATAGAAATTGGCTTATGTTGTTCAAGTACTAAGTAGCATCACCTCCACCAAATTTTTCACTTTGGGTCAGGAATGCACTTGTAATGCATTGAGAGTGCTATTTGCCAGCTCAAACATGTAAAGATAGATGCATAAACTTCTGACCTTGCCTTACTTTGTAAGAGAATCTGTGCTCAGTAGCCTGGACAGTTGGTCATCATTTATCATGTAAAAAGAGGCATCAAACTAGGTAGGATTCTCTGAGTAATATGCTTCAGGGTGGTTGCCACAGAGAAATAATTCACTTTTATTTATTTAGAAAATGGCTTTTACTAAATCCCTGCCTGTTTGCAAGTATTCCTTGCAAAACATGACAGAGAACAAATCAACCAAGATAATAACATGGGTATGTTTTCCTGTTGAACAAAAACATCTTATTTTGGATTGACTTACAAGAATAATACATTATTTTCCTTACTTAGTAGTATTTTAAAGACTAAGTAATATTAATGTGATAATGGGTAATCAAGAGATAAACAGTAGTTCTTAAACGCTAAAACCTCTTTTGTTGTTCAATCATAACAGATAAATAATTCATGACAATAAAGCCAAGGAAGAACAATATTAATTGTTTTAGTTGGAAATATTTCCATGATGAAACTTGCAGTAAGACACTTCTGTATGTCTGTTTTCATTATCTTTTAGGAAGTCTATTATTTGAGAAGTCAGCTCTATAAACTAACTCACAGTAATTGCAATTCTAGTACTTTGAAAGACATAAGTTTACAATTGCCAAAATCCCCCTCAAATATGTCTATTTGGAGTCATTTTTACAGGCCAAAAGACAGTCAAGTATAAGTTGTTAATGATGTGAGATTGTGGACCTGCAATCTAGTAAATATAATTCCGATATAGGGCTATCACAAAGAGCTAGTTCCCTCTGATGACACTATTTTAAATAACATAACTATAAAAAGCTCATTTGTCAAGAATGATATGCCCAAGTCCCATGTTGAGAAACCAGATTGCACCGAGGTCGTGTTTTTGGGATTGTCTGTATACGGAAATTTATTTTGTGCTTATGAAGTTCACACAGTGGCTGTACTCATGATTACATGGTGTGGTTTATTAGGGACACAGCTTGGTGAGATCATTTGTATGCACTCAGCTTTCAGCAAAAAGGACAGGTTCATGTTTTAGCAGAGGTAAATTCTCAACCTGTAACTTATTTACCTTGTCACAAGGATGAGAGAGGCCATACAGGTTTATTTTTCTTCTTCATTCTCCCATCCATTTTTGTTCGTTAATTCTTGGGAGAAAAAAATATGTGACTGGAAGTGAGCCTAAACATCTCCTCACGGCTCTTGGAGAATTTGTCAACCTGAGTTTTTATGATCCATTTCTTGTCTTTAGTAAACTATCAGAAAAAGGAATCTACAGTTTGACTTGTCACAGCTTGCATGTGACAAGTAAGAGTTTATAGTATATTTGGTGACACCATTAATAAGTTACCTGCTTTAGAAAGAACCTTACATAGTGTAATAAAATACTCCAGTTTCTTAAAAATAACTGCAAGAAAAATTTCTCCACTCTTCTTTGGCCTGAATTCTCTCTTTTCACAGTAGAATCTGTGCACATTAATGGATAATTGCTGCAGGCAGTCCTGGGCACAAAGTGTGTGTCTTAGTTGTGTCTAACCACATTGGGGTAAGTTGTAGGTGGCCCCCTTCTCCCGTCCTCCATAGGCAGAAAACCCAGGCAGGGACGGAGGAGGGTGTAACAAGTTCCCATAGCTCCCCCAGGACAGAAGACTGGGACAGCAGTGTTAATGGTGATTCTGACACTTTTTTCTCAAATACAGAAAAAACATGTGCCAATAGGTTTATTTGCAATAAAATACATAATGACCTTTTCTCTTTTGCACATTCTACCACCTACATTTTACACTAATGAGAGTTTAAATTGAAAATGTGGGGCATCTCCTGAGAGGAATCTGTATTTTTGCCCCTTGTGAAGTGATGAAAATGTCAGTACCAATTATGTAGGAACAGATTACCTTTACCCTAATTTCATCAGATCAAAAGCCAGCTCTTCACAATTTTATGTATGAGTGTGGTGTTAGCAGAAGCTCTATTACTCTGGTTATTAATGGGCATAAAGGATGTTTATTGAAAGATGTATAGTTCATTGAACACTCTCTGAACTGAGTTTCTCAGAAGTCAAGGATTTGTTTTCTGTGCTGAATGTCACGGAAAACACTTTCCATTTTAGTCATCATATTTACTATGTGCTGCTTCTCATATCTGTCATCATGCTGTTCTTCTTGCCTCATGTTTTCATCCTTTTATCTCTGTACATTAGGTTATTTTGATCCAGGCTTTTATTTTCTTTCAGTTTGGTAATTAATAAAGCTGACTTCACTCCTTTTATGCCCATGCTGAATTTGCCTCATTTCTATTTTGCTTTTCAATTCATACGTCAGCAGAGATCTCTAGTTACAATAGCTCCATGTTTCCTGGAAGCTGTGCGTCACAGGGCCAAATTTACACCTGGTGTATTTTCCATTGACACAAAATTACTCCAAGAATGAATCATCCTTATGTTTACGTTCATCTGGTCTTTTTTTCCTCAGACAATGTTCATTTGTATCAACCATGTAACACTTGTAGTCATTTGAATTATATGAAATACAATTATGTTGTTTTGGGGACTTGGCAAAGACAACAACAATGGAATAAAATTATGAAATTCACAGATCCAGGCTAGACCTGTTTCTTTGACATAGTGTACATAGCACTCATGGTAAGTACTAAATGTTATTGCAGTCTATTTATCACTGTCTTGAAAAACAGAAATGTAAGATGGGAGTGCAGATTTTAGAGATAATCTTGCATTTTTGAGTACAGGATCTTAAGATGTCTCTGACTACCATGCAGAACAAAAAGATGGCTAGCAGTCAACTAGATTTAAAATGATGCACACTTAAAAAACCTATAGAACAACCATTTTGTGATCTGTTATGGGTGCTTAATATGGAGGTGAAAAATGGAGCTTTTCATCGTGTTAATAATGCTAGAAAACTAAACATAAAAATAGGTAAAAATATGACCAAAGTTGCAAACTTATTTAAATCTAGTGATTCACTCTTCAAACACTTGCCATCAATCTTAAGAGACAAGCATAAGAAAAATTATTTTGTTTTGTTCTCAGTTCAGTGCCAGTTGTTGCTCTGTTCCTAAGTAGCTGATAAAGAAATAGGCTACCTCTCTGCATCTCTTGGCTGCAGTACATTCAGTGAGTCTGTGGGGATGGTCCTTGCACCACTGACACAGCAGAAGGAGCTGTAAGAGAGCAGAAGAGTTTCTGAGGCTGTTTCATTGATTTCCTCCTGAGCTGAGAGGCAGCAGTACCTGATCAGTTTTTGTATACTCCTTGCCAGCTGGCCATCTACCAGCACATGGTGGGGGGATCTGGGTGTGAGACCATTCCCTGCCCAGCCCATCCACAGACAGTGAAGGCAAAGGAATTCTGAAGAGTAATCTGGATTTTATCTGGATCATCATGATGACAGACACTGTTGTCTCCCACCACACTGAGGTTGAATTTCAACCCACCATGAGGAGTTTTCACTTTGGTGCCTTGCAGGGAGCACTCTGCGAAGTAAAAACAAGTTGTAGAATGTTATACTTTGATTGATGAAAGAGGAGATCTTCACATGTTAATAAAATATATTCTGAAAGAAAGTCTTCCTTCTCAGATCTGTTCCTCAGTGATGCATTTTACATAGCACCCAGCTGTTTCTTGTGAAGTCTATTTAGATTTGGGCTTAATAGGTGGGGCACGCTCTATTTACAGAAAGAGAAATTATGGGATCTCTGGAGCCTGCTTTATGCATTTTAAACTCATTCTGAGGCCGTTTCTGCCTTGTGATGGGTTGGAAAATTACCGTTAACTTTGTCATTGAAGTGAAGCAAACTGGGGCAGGATAAATACTCATGTGGATTCTGTGGCATGAGGTCTTTGAAAAAAGTGACTGGTGCAATGGGTCCCAAACCATGAGGCACAAACTAAGAAAGAGATGCAAGGAGAACTAGACGGGGAGTCAAGCTGAGAGTCTTTTTAAATGCATATCTTCAGTTTCTTTCACACGTATTTTCACAGAAGTAAAACTTGTGATTTCTAATCCTTGCATGCTCTCTTTTTTTTTAAGCTATAAACAAAACCAGAAAAGATAGTTTGGGGTTTTATTTTGGTTGTCAAAACTCTCAGCAAATTTAATCCTAAATTCACTAAAACATTGTGTCCAAAAGAAAAAGACAAGCTTTGACAACTGTATTTTTGCAAATTTGTAGTAAAAGCAAGAAGTGGCAAGCATTATTCACTAAAGAGCCAGACAGAAAAATTACTCTTGTCTTACTTCTTCCAACCCAGTCATTCTGGACTGTAATTTTTGAAGATGTGAGAAACCCAGATTCAATTCTCTTGCAATTCAAGGGGATTTGAACCCATGTCTCACAACAGAGATCACCAACCAGTACTGCATGTATTACTCCGGAGTGGATTTCTCTCAAGTACTCTCTAATGTTGTTCAGCATTGCACAGAATACTAGACTCTTTGTGGAGAAAGGATAGGGACTTTGCAGTCTTGCCTATTTTTCTGACTTTACCCTGATGGGTATTTAATGTAAAGTGGACCTATTGCAATAGGAGTGATTAGGACCAGCACTTAAGGATACCTTAAAGTGCTTTAGACACTCCCTGGGAGGTGGGACATGAGTTTAACTGATTTTAGAAGTGGAGGGGTCCTGTATCCTTCCAAATAAGCTTAACTCCAGATATCCTGTATCTTTCAAATACTTTAAAGCTGCACTGTTAGTGTGTGCGATATAAGGAAGAAGTGCTGAATATTTATTTCCTTGAATCTGCATCCTCTTGTATTGCAAGTACAAGAGCCCAAATATTTTCCTTGTTGTTTCCTTCAAGGTTGTCCATCTGTGAGAGACCCAGAGTGAAAGATGTGAAACCTCATTTTGAAACATGTAAGACTGCACTCACTAATGCCTTTAGGGAACAGACACAAGTGCCCATCAAAACCTTGTGCTATCAACCAAGCAGAGTGAACAAGCTATTTTAAAGCAATATTTTGCTCAGCCTTAACAGGTTCTGCAGGCATGTCAGCAGCACCTCCACATCAGAGACTGATGAGAGATCAAGTAAAGTTGGCAGGAATACTTACTATTTTGAATGATAAGCAATTATAATGAAAAAAAAAAAAAAAAGAAAAAGGAAGACCTCAAAACTACAAAGACTAATGGGGGCATTTGTACATGAATGTGACTTGCAGTTATTTATCTCCCAGTATGTGATCTTGAGCAAATTCAGACCAAGTACTGTCTTTGTTCACTGCTTTAATAGCTATAAGCCTTCCTTAAAGGAAAAACGCATTTACTTTTATCATCTTATCAACTTTATGTGAAACAGAGCCTTTCAGTCAAAAACAGCCTTGTGTCTCAAGGTGCTCTGCAAAGTAGGAGCTCTGTAAATACTTATTGTGCACTGACATATAATAAAATGGA
Organism: Struthidea cinerea; assembly: GCA_013397865.1. NCBI lineage: Eukaryota > Metazoa > Chordata > Aves > Passeriformes > Corcoracidae > Struthidea > Struthidea cinerea. The sequence goes on from VZTI01002660.1 coordinate 295,045, forward strand.
ATGGGCAGGTGTGTTTGACAATAACTTTTACACAGTGTTTTGTCTAAAAGGCTGTAAGAGCTGTCCAGCTGTGCTGCATAATTGTGTTCTTTTTTTAATGTCAGAAAGTCAGTCTGACAGGACTAGGATGTGATGAAAAGAAGCAGCTCTTACACATTTAAGTGAACCTCTAGCTTATCAGGCTTTTGCTAAACAGTGGTAACTTGGATTATATGCAGATGGTTTCCATGTGGTGGTACTCCTGTCTTTGTGTGACTCTGACCTGGGAATGCCATTTTCAGTATGAATTAATGTATAAAAAGCTGTTAATTGGTTCATTAAAGATTTATGTCTTGCAGAAAAACTTACTGGGTATTTTCAACTATTATTGACACAATGATGGCAGTTCCCAAACGCAAGTATTCCTCCACATCAGCTCAGATAAATGTTATTTAGCTGTTGTTTAAATTTTTAAAACTCAGTTTAAAAATGCAGACATCATGAAAGATAATGATTGTTTTTAAACAACTGAAAAGGCAGGAGAGGACTGAAAGAAGTTATTCTCAGACTTATTTTGAAGTGCTTGCTGCTTAGGGTAGTGCATTTAATTTCAGAGAAATATCTTTGTTGTCCTTGTAGGTTTAGGAACAACATGCCCATGATAAATATTTTTTGCCTCTCTTTCAAATAGAGATCCAAGGCACAGCATGAACAAATGTGAATTTCATATTTGGAGAAGCATGATAAGCATTTCAAAATTTAGCTCAAATATAATCAAATATATTCCTTGTTGGAAAGAGAGCCTGTAATTAACCTACTGAAGCTTTTTACCACGGATGATCACAGTTGTTTTCATTTCTTTTAGGAGCATATCACTGGGACTATGTGGCATTTAAAACTATGGATAAAACCTCATAGTTTGTATTTTACTTTGAGAAGACAGATTTATTGCCAGAGTTAAGAGTGTGCCTCCTCAGAGACATATCTTTGTAGGGAATACAGACTCTTTTATAAAAAACTAGGGACCTACATTCTTCCAAATTTTCACTCCAATGACAGCATCTAGCTGTGTATCCTGAGCACCATGAATCCTGGCTTTTTTGGTTCTCTGACTAGGTGTAAGCATGTCAGAGTTTTCTCAGAAGGTTTGACACTTCTGTCTGTGCTACTGGGATTCTTAAATCTCCATGGACTTTCTTTAAATAAGGCACAGTTTTCACTGTGTCTAGATATCAATAGTGACCTTGTAGTAGAGTGCTGTGTTCCTTTGCATTGGCTTTTTGTCATCAGCCTAACCGGACTAACTCAAACTGTGACCCTGAGACTTTGCTAAGTGACGTGGAGCCTCCCAGCACAGAGGGAATGATGATACAGTTTGGGGTTTTTTTCAGTCTTTTCTTTCCCTGAGAGATCTGTGTTAATGGTGTAGGAAACGTGTCTTGCTTAGCATGTCTGCTACCAGCCATGACTTCGGAGCATCTTATTTTCCTTTTCTAGTGCTTCACTTCTCTGGGCTTTAATAGGACAGTTTCTCATAGTTTGTGATTGGGTACATTCCCACTGATGCTCAAAGGTGATTAAGCTATTCTGTTCCAAATCACACAGCCAATAGATGATAGCTGCTGATACTGCAATTTTACCCAGCACTTGTTCCATGCAAAAGCAGCTCTGCTGGGAAGGAATGGCCGTGTTCTTTTAGAGAAGATGAACAGGTTGGTGCTCTTAGGGCCCTTTTTGATCTCTTCAGGACTTAAAAATCATGAATTCCATTCTTTATGGAAAAACTGTTTGAACAGAATGGTTGGGGTGTGCTACTCACTTTGTTGTAGTCCCAGGCTTGGTTTTGAGAATAGTCTTTTGGGAAAGCAAAGCATATGAGAAATTCCTTCGATCCAGTTTTCATACTTGGGGCATGTATAGTAGGACCATCGCTCACTCAGCAGCATATGTCAAACAATCAAGTGGATTTCTGAGCCACAGTTGGCAAACATATGCCATCTTATTAGAAACAATTTGAAATGCTGAGCTTCAGGTGAGCATCTCTTCTTCTCCAGTGCAGAGAGAAATTTTAACCCTGAAGCTGTTGCAATGTCGTGCTCCATTTGTGTGGGTAACTGACTTGCTCTTTTCTGTTTGCTTATGGGAATGATACAGATTCCACAAAAGTTGGATTGTCCACACAATTTCACACAGCATGCATGTTGTGCTGGAGGAAGATCCCTCCAATTTTGGGGGAAGTGGCATCCTATTTATTAGCTTTTTGTACTCATGTAGGTATTGTCCTCATTATTTATCTTCCGTATTTTTCTATAGTGATGCGTGTAGACGCTGAAAAGCTTTGGCAGAGAAATTTTTCAGCTTTCTGCAGCATTCTGTGAGAGCTCTGTGTTTCTCATGTAAGCTATGAAAAACACTGCTACGGGTTTTTGTAAACTAATTCTCTATCTGTGCACCTGGGGTCTGTTTTTCAGCATTGTTATGGTACACATTGAAATAATTATTTTGAAGTAGGTGTTGTGAGCTTTGGCCAATAGGACAAGGGGTGGCTGTTCAAAGAACCAATGACCTCCTCTTATCTTTGGGAACCGTGTTATATAAACTGATTTATAATTAATTAAATAACCACTTTCTTCCTGAACTTGGTCATGACATTTCTAGCTGTTCTCGGTACAACAGCGACAGATGCAAGATATATATTGTCTGAGGTTTACCCTTACCAGAAGTCAACTATTTCCCTGCCCTGAAGAATGAAGGGTGTCAGACACTGGCCTGGGGAATCCCCGAAGGGGCACAGCGTCCTTCCTGCAGATGTCTCTGGGTGGGCAGGTGCAGCTCTCGCAGGCTGGCTCCTCAGCTCTGGGACAAAACCCCAAGTAAAAATGACGGGAGTGTCGGCGGAGGTAAAGAAGAGGGAGAGGTTCTTTGTATAGATTCCACAGGCAAGGTTTATTCCACGTGCAGGTGAAAATTCCAGGGACAAAGAACAGTTTGAGGGTAGGGTCCACGGTTCTTATACTCCATGGATGGGGGTGGGGGGGCAGGAGAGAAGGGAAACAACCAATCAGCACAAAATGGGATGGGCTAACAGGGAAGTATCCAGTGGGGCACCAAATTGAGAAAAACTTCCTAGAACTAATGCATAGTCAAACAGGGGGAATACATATGTATAGTTATATACATATAATTGGGTGGGAATACACAAACAAACCAATATCGACGATGTAGGTTATGAACACAAGGGACTGTGGGAACTCACCCTAGCCTTGGGGAATGTGCTATGCTTCTGTGCCTGTCCACCAGGACTTTGGGTCCTCGCTGGTCATTGTGGCCACAGCCACACGCACCGCAACAGGTGTCCCCATCTGTGCTGTATCAGAGTAAACGAGTGTTCTTTTCATGCCTTAAATAGTCCATTTGGAGTAATGCGTAATGCTTCTTTTCCACAGAGAAATGTAATCCAGGTCACAATCCAGCTGAAAGTAAATGTTTCTCTGCAGCCTGGCATCTTTATCTATGCATTCAGACTCTAATTACATGAACTATTATCTCTCAGTATATCATAAGGCCAGAATTAGGGGTCCTGGATATTCAGTTATGATTTAACTCACAGGTTGTGACTTCTTGCAAAATATTAACTGGGTTCAGGTTCCTGGGAGCTGATGTTGTTGTAGACCTGGGTTCATGGGTGCTCTGATTCCACTGAAGATAGCAGGGGACCTATCATACTTCATGTCATGTTGCAGTTTCAGGGGAATTTTTGTTACAGGCATTCCAGTGATATTCAGAGCACATATCTAATTTCAAGCAAGCTCTGCTAGTCTAGTGCCATTAGACATATTGTTTGCACAGTTGGTAGAATTTTGAGGAGTGTTGAAAGTAACAAGTGGATTCACTTTTGTCTTTAAATTGCCAGGGAAACACAACCATGCAGTCACTTTTTCCTATGACATTGCCATCCTCAGCCAGCTTTGTTGAAAGTATGTAATTTCAACATGTGAAGTATTGATGACTTCAGTCATTCTCTATCACATTTGTAGTGAATAAGAGAACACTGTTTGTGTTTTACAGTGACTGAAACAATTCAGTGTACATTGAATTGCAATCATGGAAGTCAAATGGAGTTTTCTATCGACCTGAGGACTAACAGCATCTTCAGCAAGGCAGAAGGTTTGGATGTGGGACTTGAAATATCCCAGGAGAAGAGGAAGATGAAACACTGAGGAGGTCATGGGGAAAGAGCAACAGTGTTCAGTGAACATTTGAAAAGTGTATGCCCCATCTTTGTGAGCAGAGGAGTCTGACAGTTGTTCTTACTCTACAAAGTAAAACTACTTCTTTGGCTACAAAGACTTGGGGAAGTAGCTCTAGGCAGCTGTTTGGGAGTGCACCATCAAGTAATGCAACTGAATAAACATATTCAGGAGGGAGTTTAATTTCTGAATTGTCCGTGAGTGATTGATTCAGAATAAGTCCTCTTACTGACCATGAGAATAAACCTGATTTCTGTCTTCCTTTTATTGTATTTGTTTAAGTTTTTAATCTTTTTGCCAGTAGCCAGATTCTTTGTAATACGCTGAATACATATCAGGGTTTTGTTTTTATTTCAGCACCTCTCAGGACTTGAGTAAATGGTCCAAGAACTAGTCTCATTGATACCATCTCCAGAAAAATAGTCTCTTTCTGCTGCTGTGTTTCCTACATCTGTTATAGAGGAGATTGTGAAGAAATTTTTAACCAACTATATATTTTGTTTGCATTTAGCTTTTGTCTAATTTTGTAATTTCTTTGTCATAGGAATTGCATTAACCCCATGTGTTACAGGTCTCAAAAGGATCATCTTCCAGTGTGAGAAGAGCACTGTGGAACCAGCGGGAATACTAATGTTCTGTTTACAACGCTGTTCCTGCACTTGCAAGGCACAGTCTGTCTTTAAATGAGGTACAGTTTTCAAAGGCTTTAATCCAACTAACTTTGTGTAACCATACCAGTGAAAGGGAATTTCACTGGCATGGTTACACAAAGGTATTAAGAACTGGTCAACTGCAAAGCAACCTTAATATATGTATGTTTTTAAACAAGTTCACTCCTCTCTCTAAATGCCAAAAATTAAGTTATTTTTGCAGTTCATTGGGAAACTCAGCTGCTTTTCTAGCTTATTTCTTATCTTTTCTTTGGCCACCAGAAAGTCTGAGAAATCATACTGCATCCTTTAGAAAAAGCCTTGTTTAGGGGATAAAAATGCAAAACCAGTCTGCAGGAGCTTCTTTATTTTCAGCAGTCTTTGAGGCTGACTCATGGTTTAGCTTTTTGTATATCCTCAATGGATGACATCCACACAGAGCAATCCCTCTAAGCAATATTATTCCACTTGCTTTGAATAATCTGACCTGCACAAGTTCGTTATACAAAGCTTCATATAGAGCAAGAATTTTCTGTCCTGAAAACCTCTCATCAGTCAAGAAGCCAGAATGAATGTGAACAACTCCTGTTCTGAAGTGTCGAGGGAATAGGTTTGAGTAAGAATATGCTTTTAAATGCACACTCTTGCTCCAGCTGACCTGTGATACAGCTTGCTGTCCACAGCCTTTGTGTTCCGTAACAATATTAGAATATGCTGGGGCTTCTGTGGCCTAACTTCCTATTGTAAATCACAGAATCATTTAGGTTGGAAAAGACCTCTAAGATCATCAAGTCTCAGTTGTTAACACAGCACTGCCAAGTCCTAACCTGTGTCCCTAAGTTCCACTTCTACATGTTTTAAACACCTCCAGGGTTGGTGACTCATTCGCTTCCCTGGGCAGCCCTTTTGGTAAAAAATTTTTTCATGACATCTCACACTGAAACCCTCAGTCATCTGAACTGCTATAAACACCAGGTATTTATATAAAGAGAAGGATACAGTGGCATCTCTCTTATCACAGAGGACGTCTGCTTCATTGCACAGAATAATTAGTGTTACTGTGGATGCTTTTAAGGATAAATCAGCTGAAAGTTCAATGTTGAAACCACAATCCTGTGAGTCACTAGTAAATAGCTGACACCTGTTGAATGTATGGGCACTGCATACATTTCATTTCAGTTCTATAAACCTTCTCTTATTTCCCTGCAAAAGGCTGGTTTCCAGCTCTTATATATTTCTCGTTGCCTGTATATCATCTCAGTTATTAGTGTTGTGCGTATCTGAAACTGAGACTTCTGCCTACATATCAACTCTCAGTAGTAAAAGGAAGATGTAATTGTTGAAAGGAGTCTTTTGGCATACTGGCTATTTAATATAATAACCATTTAATGAGGAAGCAGTCATTAAAAGTAAGTCAAACCTTTGATCATTGTTAAAATCTTCTTTCATGAACTTAGAAATTGAAAATATTTATATGGATCCCTTTATAAATCACCTATGTTGTTTGTAGGTGTTTTATGTAAAGGGCCTGGGTCAACTGCTGCTCCAGCTGCTGTGCATACAGTGTTGTCAAAACCAGAGCTGATTCCTAAAACAATTTCTAAAACTAGTAGTAGGTGGCAAAACTGTTTTCCTTCATAAATGTGTAACTTCCCACCTGCAATATCTGAGTATATTATAAAACAGCAGGTCAGATTTAAGGATACAGTATCTGTGAAATTGAAAAATATGGTATTGATTAATAAAGTCCACCTGATATATAAACCAAATTTTGTTTATTTATGTATTGTTTAAAAGATATTTTATTTTTATCAGTTATGGACCTTTCAAATCACCTTCAAGGAAAATTTAAAGTATAAACACAAAGATATGCTACTTCCAAGTTTCCAAGATCTGTTGGCTTGCATAAGTGCACCAAATATTTTCTGAAAAAGAGTATTTACAACTGTGATTATATATTAAGTTGAGGAACAACAAAATGTCAAACTCATCATTGATTAAACTAAGGTTGGTGTTACATTTTTATATTGGATTTTGGGATTTTAATGGTCTGCTTACCTGGCTTTTTTTTTCTTAAGTTGATGTATCCATGAAGAAAGACACTTCTAGCCAATGAACATAGTTTTTGATGATAATGAATCAGTCATTTTTTGAAGGAAAGAATAGAGTCTATGAAAGAGTAAAACCACTTCTTTATAGGCTAAATGACCTACAGGTCAGAATGTCAAAGCTGAAATGTTTGAAAGTGCACTTTTTCCTTCTCCTTTAATACAGCATTGAGATGTGCTTAGTCTTTTATTCCTTATGCTTTATATTGATGGCATTTTATGAAGTCATTCCAGTGTTCCCTAGGAATGTAAGATTACGGATTATTTCGTATATATTGATCTTAGAAGAATGAATTGAAAGAAATGAGACAATCTTGTGGAATATCTTGACAATAGTTTCTCCAAATACTTTAAGATGAATTGTAGGTTTAGTCTGCACAGATTCCATCCTGGGCTAAATAAATAGAGAATCTTTGTGTCTGCTTCTCAGAAATATTTGTATTTGTTGGGAAATTTTTAGACTAGTGATGATATGTTAACTAAAAAGGATGACTGTTTTATGTTGTAAAGAGAGAAATTTTTTTGAAAAATGAAATAGATAAATTTTGCTTGCAAATTACATACTGGAACCAGCTAACCAGTGAGTAGTCACTGTTTTCTATTGTTTGTGCATTTTTTATGTCTCTTAGTTTACAGTCAATAGTTTATAGTTTATATCAATACTAATGTCTTCCTCTCTCCTAACATTCTATTTTAGGGAAAGACAGTAGAAGAACATAGTATATTTTATGTCACATTGTTCACTAAATTTTGAACAAAGTGAAAGTATTTTTATTTAAAATTGACCCTTCCTGGAACAAACCACTCCATTTTTCGTAAAATGATTTTTATATAGACAAACTTTAAATACCTGAATTCGTATCTATGTTTTCCCATTGAATACAAGTAATAATTTTTAAGATTTTCTTCATATTTATAGTATTTACCAGGGCATATGCTCATCCATTCTGGATGTTAATTGATGGCAGAGTTCAATTTTTCTGTCATCACATGAGATTTGTCAAGGACAGACAGTAAAAACTAAGAGCTGTGAGACTGCAAAACATGTGTCTTAGCTGAGAAAACATTGTCTTCCATCACAGCAGGCTTTCTAGTGTATTAGAAAAAAAAGCTATTATTAGGAAACTCCCTTCAATATTTTTAGTAATTTGAAACAATGACACTCTTGCTATAAATATGTATGGTACAGTGTTGCTGAATGTACTTACATTCAAGCCAACCTTTTTTTTTTTTGTTTTTTTCCTCCTCAATCCTGAGGGTTTAAGTCTATACTTTACAAGAGTTGGGTAATGTTTCTGAAAGGTCGTGGAACATTTCATAGATGAGTAATGCTCTTGCAAATGGAATTTTGATGGGCTGAGTACTACTGTTATGCAAAAGGACTGAAAAGTCCCAAGAAGTGGCTCCTTTCTGCATTCTCCTGCCACCAGAAGGAAAACAGCTGAGACAGGAGAGAGCTTCTGCTGTCTCCAACCTCTTTAAAGAGGAATCTTTTGAACAAGAAAGAAATACGTGAATTTGCTTGTTTCTCTGTGGAGAACAGTGAAGTGAACAGAAGGGGCCCAGAACCTGAGGAAATTCAGCTCTCATATTCTCATGCAAAAATTAAGTTCAGATTAAGCTGTTGTTGCCTCCTTTCTTTCCTCTTTCTTTCAGTTGCAGACCTGAAAAATGAGAATGGAGAACACTCTTAGACCTACAGAACTCTCCAGGCAGCAGAAGCAGGAATGCCTGAGGAATGGTAGTGTCAGACACACCTGCCCAGGGCCAGTGGAGCTGCATGGGGCAGCCCCATCCTTGATTAGAACATCCACTGCTGTAGGAAGAAGAGGGAGCATGCTGGGGGACCGAAAGGCAGATGTGGGCCTTGGGAAGAAATTAGGGCTGGGAAGCAGAAGACAAACTCTTGTATTCCGTTTAGTAAAGCTTACATTCGTTCACAAGTTTCACTTGTAATTTGAAAGGTTTCTGGTTAATGTCTTTGGATTAGGCAATAATGAAATACTACTCCAGTCTACAAAATACTTGCTCTGTATTATCTGGTTTAAAAGCAGAAAAAACCCCACCCCAAAACCCTCAGTTCTCCATCATCATGTAAAAGTTGATGGTTTTTTTGGGCAGCTGCACGGTTTCTGAGGCATTCTGGGAGAGCAAATAGGGAAGATTTTACTGTGTGGAAGATTTACGTCCATTTAAAAACAAGACCTGTTGGATCAATTATGTGCGCACATATACTGTCACTCCAAATCTGCATATTGCTTTTCCATGCAAAATACAGGTTCTTGCACAATGCTTCCAGTTTCAATGTATCATGTATTGTAGCATTGTATTTTGAAAGTCTGTAGTAGCTGTTATCTGATATTTGTGCAATGCAGACTCTGGGCGGCCAGGTATGTGGGACTGACAGCAATTTTTGGGTAATATTTCTTAAAGGAGTTTGAGAACTACGTAGTCTTGAAGGGCTGATTCTACCCTTTTCCCTCCTGTGAGCAGTTCTACACAGGCACCACCCTGCCCATGGCCCAGGATATGGTTCCAGCCCCCCTGGGGCCATCATTCCCATCCCAGTGACTCTGGAGCAGGGCTGGTCTCCAGCTCCCCACAGCCCTGCCCTGCTGAGCCAGGCCCACCCATGGCCCTGCATTCCCAGAGAGCTGCCTGATGCCCAGGGCTGGGGCTGCTCCTGCTTCCCAGCTCCTGGCTGGGGTGGAACATGCACTGGCTGACACACCATGCCCAGATGGAACTCCTGGGGAGCCCTCACCACCTCCAGTGTCTGACTCTGTGGGACCCACCAGCCTTTGTGGTGCTTGGACAATGTGAATGTTTATTAACAACATATTAATTACGAAAAAAAACCCCAAAAATCCAAGTAGCTTTTTTTTAACTGAAACATTCCCCAGGAGACCTTTTCTTCCAATCCAAAGCTCACATTCATAAGACTTTTGTCCTCTGTGACAATATGTATTAAATTCAATAGCACAAAATGAATTGTGAGTCAGCCACCATACTCTGAATCATCAAAATACTGCTATATTATTATCAGACGTTAAAACTGACATGTCATTTGAATAGGAAGAGTAATGCAAGTTTAAGAAATCCTTGTGACTCAGTGGCGTGTGTAGGAAGCCCCGTGGTGTTGTGTAATGGAAAGAACAGCCTGGAATTGATCCTGCCAGTTTTTCCTGGGGAAAACCGCCAGAGACTTGAGCTGTTAAGTCAATGTTGCGTTTTAATGAAACTTTTGGCACATCTAATGCTAAAAGTCCCCTGAAGGGAAAATATTGTAAATCCAGCTGGTAGTGCTAGAAGTTAGGTTCGTAGGTTGGGAAGGAGGTTGTTGCTTGTAGTGTTTGTTGGGAACTGGGGAGAGGTGCTGCTTCCTGTCCTGTGGGGTTGGCCCTAGGGAAGTAGGCTGGTTCCTCACTGTAAGGGGGTGTTTGCTGTGATTGCTGGCACTGAGCCCTGGACATGAGCAGGGGTGCAAGAGTACTCAATGGAACTGCATGGACACTTGTGTCATAAATGTAATAAGTGAAATGAACCATGAGCAGATATATAGGGGAATATACAGGCCAGGTGGCTTGTGAGATGTGTGTATTTCAATATGGGCCAATACGTCATGAACTTCATGACTATGTACATGAGTGGGAAAGGAAGCAGTTGACAAAATGTTTATACTGAAACTAAAATTTTACTTCAAAGACTGCTTGTAGGCATCAATCAGTTAGGGAAAATGTGTTTTTTTTACTTGCCCTGAGTTTCAGAAGCTGTGTTTCAAAGATGCTTTCAGCGTACTTGCATTTGGGAAATATAACCAAATACACTAGTTACACTAATATACGCTAATACACAAATACACGAATATCTATTGCATTTATCTAATAATGATGCAGTTATCAATTGAGACTAATGAATACTGTAACATTAATTTCCCAGCATAATGTGTGTGTGTGCATGTGTGGGCTTTCTCTTCCTGATGGATATGAGAGTAGTTTGTTAAGTTAGCAACCTAAAACTGGAGAGTGTTAATAATCCCCATGTTATTTATGTATATCTTTGTGCATTGTACAGGTCGTAGCCTACGTAGAATTATCACTTCTCTGTTGAGTTGTCTCTTTGTTATTTAACTTTCCTGCAGGATCCCACTGAAAGGAAACAAAAGCACTTCTGTCCCTTCCAGATCTGGATGCAGAAACAATCCCACTTCTGTTAACTCCTGATTTTGGAACTGGGCCAGCTCAGCTACATTTCTCTGCTTCCAGAGTATGCAACCAAATAGTTCTACTAAAAGTAGGAGAAAGTTAGCCAGTGAAACAAAAGAGCACTTTAGAGAGATGATTTTATAATCTTAAGTGTATATTTTTCTCCCATAATGTTATACGCCATCAATAGCTAATTTGAATGGTATTCTTCAGGGATAAAGGAAATGAGCAGATCCAGCCTGCAGTCTTCTGGCAAGCCCAGAATTCCTTGAGGCTTGTTGCCTCAAGACCCTAAGCCTGTTTTACTCAGTTTTGGATTGTTTTAGTTTTATGTTTCTCTTTCAGTATTTTTTTTTTTCATCATCCATACAGAGGAGTTGTTTCTCAAACTGTTCCTCCTTTCCTACAATTCTAAAGATAAAGTGTGGAGAGGTTGTTTTGCAAAGAATATCTACATGCATGTTGGCCACCCTGTAGTGTATTGAGAAGTCTCTCTTTAGATAGGTAGAGAAACTCAAGTGAGAATAAACCATTTAAGAGTGGGAAAGGCTGTGATGGCGCACAGTTGATCACATCAATAGGGAAGCTTATGAGATCTCAACATTCCAGAGAAAATATTTTATGTGGAAGTAGAGTTCAGACACCTTGAGACTGGTCTTTGCTGTGTCTCTAAGTGGGGTTTGATTTATAAATAGGAATGATTAGGAAACTCCTTTTGAAAGCTCTGTTCTGGTCAAACTTAAAAGAGTTATGTGCACAGAAAAAGTTCCAGCTGCTGAGCCTGTGGCTGCAGCCTTGTGAACAATTGTGACTTAATGAAGTCAACAAAAAATGCTGACAATTTTTCACATGCAATAGGTGCTTGAGTCTTTGCAGCTTTGACTCATTTGTGAACTATTGTACCATTTTGACGCTTGCAGGAAGAATATTTGAGACAACAGTATCTTACTTGCAATCCAAAGTCTCCACCTACTTTGTGCTGCGGGAGGCAATCAATGAAACAACTTTGACATAAAACAATATATAAACCTGGGAGCAGAACACAGGTTGATCATCACGGCTACTCTTTTTGATGGTCTATAGAAAAGGAGTAATGCAATTCTAAATCTCATTAAGCTGATGAGTGATCTCTCTCTGTCTTTCTCTCCCTATTAAACAATTTTGAAATACTTATGCTGAAAGCACAATTTAACAAAATTCTAAGCTGCCTTCTGAAGATCCCACAGGGCAAAACCTGTAAACATTCAAATGTGATTTCTGAGTTTGCCAAGACAAAACTGCCATGTATGTGAAAGTACTGAAGGCCACATACTTTATAACTTCTATGCAGGAGAAAGTTGAGGAAAATGGACCTTATAGACCATCTCTACTGGAAAATAAGAGTGTTTGTAGGAGCTTTAAGAGGCGTGGCTGCTATGTTGTTCCGTGGTGCTGACTGCATTAAAATGATGTATTTTTTTAGTGTATTCTGGCTGCATTTGTTTAATAGTCTATAGAATAAACTCTCTAGTTTACTTATTTGACCCCAAGATTAGCTGAGTTCCTTAAAGCATGGTGCTAGTAACACTTAGGTTGTGGGTTCAATCCATATATGGGCCACTCACTTCAGAGTTGGACTTGATGGTGCTTGTGGGTCCCTTCCAACTCAGAATAATCTGTGATCTACTTTAGGTTACATTACTTAAATTTGGAAAGAAATCACTATCTTGAAGCTTTTAGAACAGAATCTTGGTTTGTGACCATAGTGCTAAATTATGAGGTACTCAAGCAACTTCAATATCTCTGCTGGAGTTTTCCACGCATGGTTTACTTACGCAAACAAAAGCTATGGATGTGACTTCTCTGTTCAAGATATTTTTATGGAAGCAAGAGGGGGGAAAATAGAGATTAGAGAATTGTGCTTCAAAATATTAGATATTAAAACCCATAATAATTTAAATGCTATGAAATTTATTTTTATAAAATGGTAAGATACTTCTGAATTTTGTCTCTTAAAGGCAACCAAAGAATTTGGTCATACTTTGTTGTGCTTTTAGGGACATAACAATTAGATGTAAAACTATAATCTCAAAGATGCAATAATTTGATTTTTTTTCATGAAAAGGGACTGAAATACTTTTATTCACTGAACTAGGAGCAATTCCAATGTAATAATGAATTCAGTAAAGATCTTCTCCAAGAGCTGGTTTGGTGTATCCCAGGTGAGATGTTCAGTGAGATTCCCAAATAAAACCTAAGGCTCTTAAAATGAACAACAAATCCATACTTTATTATAAAATTAATTTTTAAATTTTTAATGGAGAAAACTCAAATTGGCAATTTAAGGTACTTCACAAGCCCTGTTTATTCCAGTTTTCTCCTGCCCATTGTAAACTTATGTGATTGATTTTAATCAGCCTTCTTGGTTGCAGCAAACTTTGCACAAGCTTTTTTCACAGTGGAGTGTTTATTTTTTTTGATTTTTTTTTCCTGGAGAGGGTGGAGGCTTGTGTGGTGGGTTTTTTCTTTCTTTGTTTTTTT
>VZTI01002660.1:308777-341576 GCA_013397865.1 Struthidea cinerea
TTTTTTTTTATTTTTTTTTTTTTTTTATTTTTTTTATTTTTAAGGGGTTTTTGTGGGTGCATGTGGTTTTTCTTTTTGTTTCCTTGTTTTTTTTTTTGCTGTTGTTGTATATTCTTACTACCAATTGCCTTGCTGGCTTCTGGAAGTGATGGGATTCAGACATGTTAATGCTGTGGTGTTAAGGATGCATTGGCTTCCTACATCCAAGGAACTTTCTGTAACCTCCTGTTTTCAGAGATACATGGCATGGAGTCATGCAGCTCTTCTGTAGTTCTTTGAATTCAAAATTCTTCTGCAGTCCTTTCACTAGCTTGGCATTATGTTCAGGAACACTTGCCTGTGTTGTCAGTTGTTCAAGAAGGTGCATAAGAACTTGTTTTTTAATATGCAAATATTTTATTGTTTTCTAAATGGTCTTTTCCTTCTCTTTTGGCCCTTTTTTATGTTCTTTGAATATAAAGGTGAATATTCTAAAATGCACGATGAAGGAAAGCAGACAGGAAATGTTCTTAGAATTGTATTTCACAGTCCTTGACTGTTTTGATGCTTGAGTTACTGTGTCTTTTGAAACAGAAGTTTGCCTTTATTTACAAGTCTCCTGAAATTGCTTCACTTTTCTTCATATTTCAGCTAATAAATTAAGCATCCCTACTTTCCCCCAACCTGTCTCTTATGATACTTTCCATATATGTAATATAAGTGCAAGCAATTTTGCTGTCTTCCACTGTTTGCTAAATGTACTCAGTGTTTGAATCAATATTGAGGTTTGCTATGAACAGCTGCGGTCAAATCTATGATAAATTATCTTTTCATCAGTGTTATTAAATGTAGCACTCAGACTATTTGCCAATTAATATGCTGTCATCTTGGAGGAATTTGTGTAAAACTGGATTACACTTGCAAAAAGAATTCCTGTAGTTTCTTCAGGATATAGAAAATTACATTTAGGATTAATCTTCTTTTCTCTCCACTTCCTTCCCCTCCCCCAACAACATTTTTCCTTTCTTTTCTTTTTCTGTTGATATACTCATTATTTTCTGAATGAATGCCAACACTGTAGCAGATTTTTCAAAGACTCTCATCGTAGAAGACATTTTGAGCTATGGCTTTGACAGATTGCACATTTTGAAAGTGCGATACTGTAGCAAGCTTTTTAGTAAATTTGGCAGACTACATACTGTCTTGAAATCCACTGATGAAAAGTGAAAAATCTATTAGATGTAGGTTGGCAGGATACATGTGACCTGCTGACAGGCTGTGCACATTTTTTATTCGATTCTAGGAGCAAGGAATCCGATTCTCAGGGGTTTATGAAGAATTTCAGTAAATGTCACTTACAGAAAGAAAAAACATCTTGGAAGAATTAGATTGTAGGAGAAGACAAAAATAAGTGTTGCAGAAGTCTTTGTCTTACATACAGGGATTTTACTGCAATTATAACTGCTGAGTTAAGAACTCGCAGGACAGCTGGGCCCAGAGAGTCATGGTGAATGGTGCTCCATCCAGCTGGTGACCAGTCACCAGTGGTGTTCCCCAGGAATCTGTGTAGGGCCCAGTCCTGTTTAATATCTTTATGGATGATCGGGATGAGGGGATCGAGTCTACCATTAACAATTTTGTGGATGACACCAAGCTGGGGGGGAGTGTGGATCTGCTGGAGGGTAGGAGGGGTCTGCAGAGGGACTTGGACAGGCTGGATCGATGGGCCAAATCCAACAACACGAGGTTTAACAGGACCGAGTGCTGGGTCTTGCACTTTGGCCACAACAACTCCGTGCAGCGCTACAGGCTGGGGACAGAGTGACTGGACGGTGACTAGAGAGGGACCTGGGGGTGCAGATTGAAAGCAGCTGAATATGAGCCAGCATGTGCTCACCAGGCCAAGAAGGCCAATGGCATCCTGGCCTGTATCAGGAATAGTGTGGCCAGCAGGACCAATTAGTTCATGGCTGGGTTGGGAGGCTCAGTGGGCACGTGGATAGCAGTACTTGTGCAAGAAGAGGAGGAAATATATGGTTAGGGCAGGCAAAGGGTGGAACTACATTTTTGGTAGTGGCTTAACTTTGCAGGTTTCTTTAATTCTGTGACATGTACTCATCAGAGAAATTATTGGCTTCCTAATTCTTACCAAAACTGTTATAGGACTTAGGATGGTATTCAAATAATCATCTGTGAAAGTGGAGGCATCTATGTTGCACTTCATTGAAGTGTAAGTGCATTTTAATGGTTGCCATAAAATTCCTACTTTGGATGATAATAATAGTGGAATATTAAAATGGATCTTACCAAAACAGATAAATTGACTGTCATTTTTTCTGTCTTGTATGTGTTTGAGACTTCCACCTTTTTTGCATTTCAGTAAGAATGGACTGTTCTGTTATTTTAATATTCTATATTTCCATTGAAAATATATAGCCTCAGTACTGACCCTGTTGTGATGTACTAGCAAAAAAAGACATACAAAACTTTACTTTTTACTTTCTGATTAAAATTTGCACAGGCAGGCTAAAGCAGATGTATTTCCTTTCTTTGCAAGTTTTAGGGATATTAAACTGGTAAGAGGATTGATAATGAAATGATGAAACAGAAAAACAAGAAAACAAGAAAAAGGACTATAAAATTTTTAAAACTCCAGACTACTGATTTTGGAGTCGATAACTTGGGTTTTAGTATTTGAAGCTGATTCCTACTTCTAATACTAATTTTGTGTCTCAAAATATGAAAGAATGAATACATTTCTCAGATGAGAAACAGGATGTAGGAATTATGATTCCTAGCAAATTCTCTAAATTAAAGCCTTGGGTTCTTCTTTTTAAGACTTGACTGTTTTAGGGAGACCTATTCTGTTTTTGAAAGAGCAGTGCTGGCACTGAACATAGTGCATAACTTAAAATGTCACAGGAAGTTGCAGATAAAAGTGTCCTAGGGGACTGAAGGTGTTTATAGTTTCTCTGAGTGAGTGAGGATGTAAAACAGAGAAACTACATACTTACAAAGATGCTTATAAGGAGATTCATACTGATTTTTACATATGAGACATGGTTAACTGCTGATACTCAGTGTGGGTCTCTCCTATGAGGCACTTCCACATAGCAGCTAGATATCCAAGAGAAGTGTTGCACAATTTGTAGACTGCCAAACAAATCTCAGCCATGGAAAAGGATCTGAAGATGTAAGGAAAAATAGGTGATGTGGAAAGGTGGTCAGATTGCCCAGTTGGCCACTGATATATGAAGTCCCCTTGCCAGTACAGATGTCCTCCCATCTCACCCCAACCCTGCATCAGAGCTGCTTGACAAACATGGGTCAGGCAGCCTAGTGCTGATTTCTGAGCACACCGGAGAAAGAAAATTAAAAATAGGTGATAGAGAAGTAAAGAGGATGGGGGCAAGGGATGTTGGGAAATAAAGGTAAGGAGACAATGCTAGTAGGGAATTTGGAGACACTGGGGTAAAGTGAAAGGACTATGCATGTAAGAGCGGAGAATGAAGTATTTGGTGTTTGGCATCCTTCGCCTTGAAATACAGGGGTGTCTGAGTTGTGGATAACTGTACAGAGGTTATAGAGATACTAAAGTTGTCAGATTCATAAGGTTGGGTCTGACAGAGTAGATGGTAGCACACAATCAGCTATAAAAATCAAGATGGCATTTCCTTCTATGATTTGTGTCATAAACGAGATATTTATAAAGAGTTAAGGTGATATTTTGTGTTTGCTATAGACAGCACAGTATTTTTCTCTGAGCCTTCAGTGTATTCTATTGTGAAGGGCAGCATATCAGACAAAATTCAACATTTTTTGTTTTGCTCCTCTATGTCAGCTCCCAGTTTAAGTATTAATTTAGAATAATGTACCACCCATCAATCACAACTTCCATGTCTTCATACTTTCCTTTGTTGTCATCTTCAGACTTAAACTAGCATGTTCCAAATATGTGTCAGTCTTTAATCGGTGTAGCCAGAATGGCATCCAACCTTTTGCAAGTTCTAGTGTACTTCTTCTGAACCGACATCTGATCTGTCAAATTCACACCTCCTGAAAATGTGAAGATGTAGGCAACAGGGTTAGTATAAGAATTATGTAATTGTGAGACAAAAATGTATAAATGCTTTTCAGTAAATTCTTTTTCTTATCATCATATATAATAATACTGTCATTTTGTCATTTGTATTAAATGTGTATTTAAAAAAAAGTAGTTCCCCAAATTAAAATCATTCTCCCAATATAAATACACCCTTAGAACTGAAAGCATTATCTTTGGGAAAAATAAAGTCTCATTTATTGCAGGTTCTTATTTGTAAGGAACAAGATAACAGTGAACAGCAGGGTTGACTTTCAAAAGGAGAAAAAAGAAAAACCACAGATTTCATAGCAGTGGTCCTTGTTGCTTTCCTCTTACTATTTTTTTTCTTTTTTAAAAATTTTGTTTCCTCTTTGAATGCACACTAATATATTTTACTGAGCTATGAAACTACTTTCTTCAGATCGCTGGGGAGGAATTGACATTCTTGCAGATGCATGTGATCAAGCTACTTATAGAAAGAATTGAAAATTCCTTGTCAGCTGCATGCATTTGTATTAAATTCAAACGTACAATATCTTTGGACTAATCAGTTTTGCCCGTGTATGACATATACAGAGGCATCTCTGCACCAAAATGTATTAGGGACTGAGATGAAGTAGGCATCCACAAGTGACTAAGGCCTGCAATTGCCATGTGAACTGTTCACTTGCTCTCAGGTCACTGTTCAGAAATATGAAGTCCCTATTCAAGGTCTGTTGTCTCAGTGACAGATGTGAGTAAATTATGCATAAGTCCTTGGAAGAGCTTGATTTATCAAGCAAATGAAAGATGTACTGAAGATGATGAGTTCAGTTTATAGTAAAGAGACACTGAGTCCTGAGTAGCACAGTGTTAGAGTACTTACTCAGCAGTGGAAAACCCAAGACTGAAATAATAACTTTTGTTAAAGAGACATGAATCCTGAACTCTCACTTCATGAAAGGGTGCCATGGCCTGTATCAGGGTTCAAGCAAGTCTAAGCTGGCAGGGTGAACAATATCACCTGTGACAAAGGGTATAGAAAGAATGATCAGCTTGAGACATCACAGAAAAACAAGCAGAAACCGAAGTATGGACACTCATGGGCATGTTAGAGAATGAGGAGGAGGGATGCTGCTGGTGTTGCCTATGTGTTCTGTGTTAAGGACTTATTGAAGGGGTGCATTAGCAGCACGGGAAACCAGGATCACACCCTACAACAGCAAATCCACAAAGAAATTATAAGTATAAAAATGCCACTTGAAGCATTTACTTACTCATTTACATGACTCTTGTCCTAATCAGAAGCCCTCTGAATTTGATGAGCTTTTCCATTTACTTTTACTGTGCAGACTTAGGCTGTAAATTTAAAATTGCCTCTGCCTCTCTCAAAGAAGTGTTGTATTACATTTCAAACAATGTTTACTGGTGATTATATGAGTTGTCATTTTGATGCCAAAAAGAGGCTCTGCAGGGAGTTGCTAATAGTAACTCTAATAGAGAGTCAAACCATAAAAGACTGGAAGGACTCAATATAAATTGTAACTGTGCTTTAATTTACCATTGTTGTCTTACAAAATGTTCTCTGAGGAATCTGTTAAAAATAAGTCATCCATACAGCCATTTTTAAAGGAAAAGGGACTCTGGCAGAATGAAACATTGCATTGTACCTGTGTACAGTAAGAAATACTCAGATTATTTTCTTTTAACAATACAGTGCAAAATAAAATATTTAAAATACCAAATAAGACATTTAAAATTCAAGGGCTGTGAGTCTGATTATTTTTCTAAGCAAAATGTGGTCTCTTCCTTTATTGCATCTGAGAGCAATACCATATTAACCCCAGGCTGCATTAGCCATAAAGTTAAAGTGACAGCACTATGTTCCTCAAGGGAGGACGTGAAGATGCTTCTTACATTTGCATCAAAGATCAAAGCCCAGTTTGGAATAGGTGCTGACTGAATGTACAAAATTCAAAGGATATTTAAGGCTAATAGGTCTAATTAGTACTTCACCAGACTAATTTCATACAACATATCATAAAGAGGGGAGTCTCTGTAGCTGAAACGAAACAAAAATATAATTTCAGCCAAAAATTTGCCTGCTTTTTTGTTATCTGCTATGGAATAAGATTAAAACCAAGATTGTTTTTTTTTTTGTTGTTGTTCTTTGGTTTGTTGTGGTTTTTTTGGTCAATATATAATACTTCTCACCTTTGAAAACAGTAACAGCAGTTTTGCCATAAGACTATAAAAGTAATTTTCAGAGTATGGCAAGAAGCCATATGCATTATCAGATAAGTGATAATTTGTCATTAATTAAGTCCTCTTCCTTTGTGTATGGCAGGAATAGGCAAATCAGATCCTGTCCACAGCTCATTAATAGTGGTCTGAGTCCTTGGGCAACAGGAGTGCTTGCTGCAGTCTGTCATCCTGACTTCTCCCTTTCTCTCCATGCACTAAGCAATATTTAGACTGCAATCAGGAAATCATGCTGTTTTAAATCATCCTATTATCATATTTATTTCTTGAATTTCATTCCTGTGGTGAATTTAACTATCTGCTATTTTATGTAATTTCTTATATAAAGCCTCAGTTTTACAGGTTCTACAACTAGAAATAAAACACTTAAAACCACACGCAGTAGCATGGTTAAAATGACCCTTTGTTCCCATCTGCTGCTTAGCAATTTGAAATTATGTATGCGGGAAGTAAGGCTATTTAATACTCTGTGAATTCGCACAGAAGATTGATCCTAACTGATATGATATTTTTCCTGTAATTGTAATGCATGAAGAAAAAAAAAAAGAGGTTCAATGAGTTCTTTGTTTTTGCTGTAGTTTAAAATTTGCCTTTTAAAATAAAAGAGAAAATTGGCTTAGAGAAGTGAAGAGAAAAGGTATCAGTTGCAACCAGAATGTAAGAACTGTAATATAATATATCTAAAAACTTACTTGTCTTTCTGTGTTGGCTAACATCTGATTTGCCTTTTTCTATCGGTCACTTTTCCTAAGATCTGAGCTCAAGCCAAGTAATCCTTTAGGGATGGACAGATATGCCTGAAAAGGCATCCTGAAGCCAGATGGCCCTGGGGATGTTGTGAAATGAGTTTGTGTTTCAGAAGAGAAGCCCAAATAAAAACAAAAAAGGTGCGTGTTTCGCATTGCTCTTTGAGTTGGCATACCCAGTCTGGCAGGACTGAGCTGCTTAGGCATTTCGAAGGTGGACATATGAAATTACACATGCAATGAGCTGGGATTCTTAGTCTACAAGGTTTTCCAAATGCATCTTGAAACAAAAAGGATATTTTGCATATTAAACCAATTTAATTTTCCCTGTAGAAACAATAAGGCCATGGTAAAATATGGGATTGGTGTGGAGTGGCAGCAGTATAAAGCAATCTCGTACCTGACCTGAGTATTCAGTAAAGAGGTTATTCTGAGAGACTTGAGATGTCCAACAGAGCAGTCCTCATTTCTAGCCATTTCTGTGCAGCTCTGGAACAGGCTATTTCCATATCTCAACATAGTCTATGTGATACTTTGCAGCAGGTTTTGAGGGTAAGCACTGGATGCTAAATCATGAACACTAAAAATATGACCACAGAAAAGAATAGTTTTTGGATCTTTCTTGCTCACCTCATTAAAAGCTGCACAGTTATTGGAACATTGCTCTTAGGGGAGATCTGAAGGTGTGCATGAATCTTTTAATTAACAGTTTAAAAGAAAAATTATTCTCTTTGTGCATATCAGCTTATTCTTAACAGGGTGATCAAAATGATATGCAAGGGACAAAAAAAAGCAAGTTTGAAAGCAGGCACAACATGTTATACCTGTGGTTAGATTTCAGACATTTTCTGTATGCAATTAAAATACATTTTATCTTTGTACAAGAGCTTGTTTAAAAAGTATGACATGAAGAAATTATTTGAGGGATTTGACTTACCATATTCTTATGCATTTAGTAATCTTTGAAAGATTCCCATTAAAATGAGTGTTCAGAATCAACAATAGTTTTGCCTATTTTTAAAATTTCCAAGTGTAATTGCAACAATGCAATCTAATGTATTTTTACAGAAAATCCCTAGTGTTTTTTATCAATTCACTTCAATTCAATTAAACTCAATTCAATTCATCCCAATAAATTTTTACAGTAAGAATGTTATTTTTTAAATATTGCCTTTACAAAGATTGTCAGGAAAGAAAGTATTAATGTAAAACTTGGGAACAGTGCCTTACTATTTATTGATATGAGATGCTCGAAACTTTCTGATAAAATAATGCCTCTTTCCTGATATATGTATCGTGAATTTCTAGACTCAATTATTGCTTAGGGATGGATCAGCCACACATTACCTTAAGTGTCCTTTTTCCTTTTGTCCTTTCAAGGTGACTTTAGTAGTTATGTCTCCAGAAACAGCAGGAGCAGAGATAAACAGGGAGGAAAGAATATCAGCCAGCCTGTAAATATCTGGGCCATAAGCACAATTTGGTATGTTACTATGTGCTAATGGGTTGTTAAATTCTAGGGACAGCCAGGAGTTAACTTCACCTAGTTAATACATATTAAGGCACATGGCCATGGAAATCAAAATGGTTATGTTTCTCTCCACACCGAGTACATTTATTCACATGAAATTAAAAAAAAAAAAAAAAATCTTTGATCAAAGCCATCTAGACACTTTTTTAAGTACATCTACTGAAGGTATGTTTCCTAATTGTAGTGGCTGTAATGAAATCTTAGGCTAAGAAATTGACTCTGGAGAGTTTAAGCTCCATATCTGCTGAATTCCTACTTGAGTTTAAGATGAGAGTTCAATTCACAGCTGTCACATATGGGCACGTTGGAGTAATATCACAGACCCTTTCTCTTTTTCCTGTCTCTACTACTCCTCAGAATCTAAAAACATTTTATTATGATGAAATGAAATGAAACAAGAACACTTATAACGAAGCTGTCTTAGCATAAGCAATATGGGTCAAAATGCAATAGGGCTTAGATAATTATTTTCAGTAAAGCACCCTGGCTGTTTTTGCTCTGAAACCACTTATAACTAAGAACTGGCCTCTGTGTGAAGTAGAAGAGCCCTGCTGATAGTGGATTGATGCTCTCCATAGGAATGTGAGCTGCAGAGTTTTGGTAACAAAAGCGTCTGCCATTATGGCCTTTTTTTTCTTTTCCTCTGTGTGTGTGTGTCTCAAGAGGCTAGCTGCTAAATTAGAAGCTGTGATTTATATTCAAATTGGAGATGGAAGAATATCTACTAACTTTCAATTTAATTGCTTATGTTGCTGAGTGGGTTGTGTTTGAGGTGTTTGTAGCATTTCAGAGTGATGGTTCTGCAGCAGACTGGCAGAAGACTGCTTGTACCACTTAGAAACTGCATCTTTCACTCAGAGGGGGAAACCTGAATGTATTGCTTTATTCCTATGTTTAGAATACAGTGAATGAAAATGGTACCTTATGCATTCTGGGATCTATGCCTGAACTGAGCAGACTGGAGAAACTGTAACAAATGGAAGAACAAAGCAGTCTGTTAATGATTCCATTTAAAAAGAGAATGGAAATATCTTTCGTCAGCCGACGAAGTGTCTGAACACTTAATGATAGTAGTTTTGATTCAGTAGAAGGATTATCCTACGGACAGCAGGGAGGTTAGTTTACTGTTGTTTACTCTTGTCTTTCTTGACTTCTATGGAACAAATAGGCAAAAGGAAGAATTGAACTTGTTTGAAAAATTGAATCAATTAAAATTGATAGAGTGAATACTTGTCTTATTAAAAGTGTATTTATAGCTCTGTTTCAAATAGGAAAGATGAGAAGTTCATCAAAATGAAGATAGGGACTTGAATGGATATAATCATGAGGGTGTTCCCTTACGTGTATAATTCCATTACATTTTAGATTTAAAGGTGTTTTATGTTATACATTTTCACTGCTTGTGGAAATGAGACAAGAAAAACTCCTGTCTCTATTTTGCTCACCAAACTGAATTGGGCAGTAAACAGAAACACGCTTATAAGTTCATTCTGCTGATTTGCCTAAAGTTTGTGAATTCAGTAGAGAAGGCTTGTGTTGCTGTTTCCATAGACAAGAATGCATATGGCTTACACTACAGGTAGAAATGGATCTCTTCTCTGGGTTAACCACATGATTCATGAAATGGAGGCAAACACTAGAGGCAACTAGAGGAACAGGACTTCTTTACTGGCTTTTTCAAACTACTATATGAATGTCCTTTTAATCTTCCTGAGGGATTTGTAAGCATGTGCCAGAAATAAACAGCTGACCTAAGGAAGAGAATTCTCCCCTGTGCATCTGCTTGGGTTATAGGTTTATGGCAGTACCGAGCTGTGGAAATCAATCTTTTGTAATCTCTGCCCTTTATGCTTTACTCAGAGGGCTGCTGTTGCATCTATAAATAATCCATTTGTGGATCTGTTTGAAGATAAAAGAGGCTGGCATGCAAAAAAGCTTTGACGTGCTCTCCAGTTACTTATCCAAAAGTGAATGCACAAAACCTGGGGTGTTTTGTGTTCACCTTATTGATTTAGATGTTTTTTCCTCTAAAATGCTGTTAATGCAGATCGCATTGTCAAGACAAGGCTTATAGTCCAGGCAAGACTTAAAAATTTATGTTGTCTATAAAATCCTATCAGAATAAACCTGTCCAAGTCTATCCTGTAAGCAAGGGCCCAGTGTATAGATGTAACACAAATGAAATATAAAAACCTGCAGGTAGAGCTGTTTATGTCTGGTACTGTACTTCCCCAAAGCTGTCCAAGACAGGGAGGAGGAAGGGTGGCACCAGTTTTTTATAATGATTGTGTTATTCTTAAGTTTTTACAGCTTCAAGTATGTTGTACTAATTGAAAACTAGCAATCCTAAATTGGAAAAAAAACCAACCCCAAACATCTGTTACTGTGGCTCCCTTTCCAGACATGGTTACATTATAAGTTCTTTTTTTTTTTTTTTGCTTTGTTAACAGCATTTATTTTGAAGTCTTGTTCATTTGCCCCATTGTGCTCCCTCCTCCTTTAGCCAGGTGGAACTGCTTCTGCCTTGTTGCCTCTTCTCTCTTTCCTTGGAAGAGCAGTTTTCCATATGTATCTAAGTGACAAGCCATGGATGGAAGGTATTTTTTATTACTTAGCAGATCTTTATTGTTCCTTATCTTTAGGGACAAGGCTGTCTTTGCAGTGGACCACAGAAAGCTGAAGAGCCCTATGACTTAATATGGAGGGGGGAGAGGATTATTACACTTCAGAAGTACAGCTCTCCCACTGTGGGTGTGAAGGGCAGGGGGATCTTTATCTCACAGTCTTACTGCTAACTGAACTGAACTGACCTTCCGATAAGTGTGCTTTCTCTTGAGTTGTTTTCAATGCTGGATCTCTTTGGAGACAGCATCTGTTTTATTACTGAGGTGACAGGGACTTATAATGATGCAGAAATCCAACTGTTCTCCACCCTTTGCTTTGAGACTCTTAGCTTGCCTGTTTGACTACTCTCACAAAGCCTTGTGTTATTTTTCCTGGTTTACAATCCCTTAGGAAGATATCTTGAAAGTTATGCTAACATAGGCTCTCTGATTTTACCACAGTTCCCTTCTGAGCTTGCTTTTAAAACAAAAAGCAGCAGAATGATGTAGCTGTTTAATGCACTTCTTCCATTGGTGGGTAGGGGCTGGAAGTGCCAGACAAAGGCTGTTGTCTTCTGTAGGTCACAGAACAGCTGAGTTTGAGCCACAAGTGGTGCTGTGAGGTACCTCATCTTGTTTTCAGTTTGATTCTTATCTGCTGTTTTAGGTACCACTGTTACTCTTGGAACAGTTAAGATCAGCGCTCTTAGTTAAGTGGATGTCCTCAAGTTTCACTGACTTTTGAGTGTGAAGGAGAATTTAATTTTTCAAAAATCTTTTATAAATTGAGTGATTGGTGTGAAAACAAGGTCAGAAAATTCTTTACTAGAAAAGGAAAAAAAGAAACAAGGATGTCTTTCAGGGTGACACAATAAAAAAGATCCTTTAGAAAAATGGTAAGTACAGTGCTTATTACAGTGAGGATCCCAGTTGTTCAGGCTGATAAACTACACTTTGCTCTGTGAAAGTATATTGAAAGCATACATTTGTTTCTATTATCCTAGGTCCTAAAAAGAGCTCTATAGAAGTATTTGGATTTACCATTGTTAGGATGGCAGGAGCACTATCACCCTGCGTAGCTATTGTGTTTAGCTAAGGTTGTGTTGTGAGTACCATTTTGTGAGGGTGGTCTTTCTTCATCCATGGTATTCTTCACAGCAGGTAGTTCTACCAACTGTGATCTCAGCTTCCATTCCAGTTGTATTCCTTCCCCTCTTTCACCTTGTTACAGACAAATCAGAGTTCCTGACATACTGCTTGGGTGGTTGCCTTTCAGAGAAAAGTATTGCAGAGCCATTCTAGACTTGGACAAGGAATTCCTATTTGAGGAGAGGTCTGAAATTCAAAATACAGCTTACAGAAATTAAAAGAAATTTTTAGGAACTATGGTTTAAAAATATTTGCTTTATTTCCTTGCTTGTGGTGGACTTGTTCCTTTTAACATTCTCAGGAAGCATTAGAATGGCCACTGGTCACATAGCTTATTTGCATGCAGGGAGCTCTGCAATAGCAGTGATACAAACATTGGAATCCTCCAAAAAACCCAGGAGTTGTATCTGATTGGAGCAGCTGAAATAGTAACGAGCAGCTGAGAGCAACTGGATAGGGCAGAGGGAATTTACAAACAACACACTCTTCAGATCTTCCTTGGATGCAATGAATTGTAGACCAATGGTAATGCCATAAGCAGCTCCATGTTGTAGAAACTGTCAGTCTATTTGTGTGCAGGCAAATTTCTGCTAAAATTGAATTATTTGTAGGATCTGCAAAATGCCTTCATAAAACTTCTCCTCCTTGCTAAGTATATATGAGTGACTGTCCTAGCTTTGCTAGCTCTAGAGATATTTAAATATCGGGTCTTTCTGAGATGCTGGAATTAGTGGGTTCTGCTAATTACAGTTCTGTATAAAGTTTTCTGGAGACTTGATATTAACTTGAGAAAAAATGGAATTTCAACTTGTAGCTTTCAGCTATAACAAGAAGGATGTTATTGACCTATCAGGATAAATTGCAGAAAAGAAGTACCTTTAAGTATTTGATTTTGGTTTATAATTGAATCTCACAAACCCTACAGAAGTTCGTTTAGCTTTTGCCTTGACCTATCTGAATATTTAGTATAGGTATTGGTTTAATGGCATACACGCCTGAAATAACTATTTAGAGACGTCATTCTTTGGAGACTTTATAATGCCCAAGAGTACAACAACATCTGGTAATAGGAGACAACTGTAAAGGGCTTTAGACAAACATGCTTTGCTTTATTGTTGACATAATGAAGAGACACATATGGAACTTGGTGTTCCTAAAGGAATGTGTTTGTCTGCAAATAGAAATGCAAAATGGAGAAATCCAAGCAGTTTATTTCCATTCTACATTATGAAATTAAAAATATGATGATCTGAATAGGAACTGTAAAAATGCATAATGCCTTTTGACAGAGATAATAAATCATGGGCTTTTCAAGGCTATGAAAACAAATTCCATCCACATTGGCAGAGCTGTTTTTAAAATACTTTTGTTAAATAATGACTTGTGCTATGTTTTGAAAAATATGGTCTCCCTTATAAAATTATTCAAGTTATTTAAAAAACTTAATTACATACTCAAATTTTCTAATGCAGTGGTTCTAAATTTATTGATACATAAACGATAGTGCTTTTAAAATCAGGATGGGTTGCTGAGGATAAAACCTGTATATGCACTGATATTATTATACTGTCCACTAGACAGTAAAACAGAGATGTAACCCCAAGTATTCATGGGGTTTTTTCCCTCTATAATTAATGATGTGCCTTGCTGTGATTTTTTTTTTTTTTTTTTGTGTCTGACTTAAAAACATTTTCAGAAAAATTATCTTGGAAAGGCTTTATGAAAAGGTCTGACACTAATAATCTTGTTCAGAATCTTATGTCGAGTAATATTTTCTGCAGAAACTTGCTAGTTAAGTGTTACTCAGCATTAATAAGAGTTTCTCCAAAGAGTTTCTTCAAAGTTTTCTCCACTGATTGTATGGAACATCTTGCATTTCTCATTTCTTGTTAAATGACAAAAAGGCTTGCAATGTTCATTCTTCAGAAAACTGAAAAGAGCTTTGGGTATCCTGAAAGCCTACTGAAAATCTTTCTTTTTATCTCAAAAATGAAAAATTAGAAAAGCTTTTATGTGGATTGTAGAACAGGACACAAAGTTTCTTAAAACTCTCAAATGTTTTTCTGGGAGTTCATGTGTGTTATAATAAAGACTGCCATCTAAAAATGAAACTTTGCTAACAAAACAGGTCTGAAACTTTTATTTTTAGTGGTAAAAAATAAAGAGAAAATTATTCATATGAATACCTATATGTATGAAGATGGCATTTATAGACTTTGATGTTTTTCCCAGAAATGTCAAAGCATTTTACAAACACTCATATAACATAAGCTGGCAACTAAACATTGTAAAAACAAGTGCGTATTGGTACCTCTACTTTACACAAAAATGAGAGAATAGCAGAGCAGACACTGATTTTCTTGGGATTGCACACAAAGTAACTGTCAGAGTAACGGAAATAGCTAACACTATTAATTTCTTGTCGTTGTTTTTTAGCCATGAAACAACAGCTTTTCCAGTGTGATTGAAATCTGAGGTTAAATGTGGCAAATGAGAAAATGAAGAAAAAATAAATATTGTTGTGTTTCAAGATAATGAAGTCTTACTTCAGGCAAAATATATGTTGAAAAATTATGTTTTATGATGTAAGTTGTCTTTCTTAGGGTGCTTTTGGGATGCTGAATTTGTGACAATGTGTTCAAAACAATCCTTGAGTTGCTGAAATTTGCTCTGAATAAAATAGGCCATACAACAATTTGCGAATAAAGTAACCTAGAAGATTATCCTGCATTTGAGATATAGATTTATAAGACCATACCTGTTTCTCTTAACAAGAAGATTCAAGCTACAACAAAACTATCTGCTGGGTAGAAAGAAAGGAATGTTTCAGCTGGCAGTGTTTATAAAGTTGGTGATCTACCTCCACAGTTTTATGTCCTCTCTTAGCCCACAGCTATGTTTATTAACACCCTTAAGTGAAGGATAGGATCTCAGGCTCAGAGAAAGGAGTCAAGGAACACTGTCTTCATGGCATAGGCAGGAACCTGAGCAGATGTGGGAGTCTCTGTTCTGCCTCTTTATTTCGTGGTCTAGACCAATGCTTACCTGTATTTCTAGGAAAAAAGGAGGCAGGACAAAGGAAAGCACTCTCTTTCCGCCTTACCCTCTTATGCATCTGTCTGTGGGTCATTTCATAAGGAAAGTTTAGCCTGGGAGAAGCTTCTTGTTCAGTGCAAATATTGGTAGATGCAGATATTGGTGTAGCAATGACAATGCAGACCCACAAATTTCAGCCACCTGGTGGCTACAATTCTCAGATTAGGCCACTAGGAGGAGTTTTATTGTCAGTCTCAGTTATGTTGTGCAGTTACCTTAGTGAGTTACGTTATTTAATGCATGTTACTATCTTGGCTGATAGATACCACCTCCATTGCATTTGTGACTATTTACATTTTCCCCACTCTTCTTAGCCACCAAGTCAAGCTTGCAGTTGCTTTTAGCAAACCTTTTTCAGCAAGCGTATCTTAAAAGACTGTTCTGATACCTAAATACATATTGCACGGGTCCTGGTGTGCCTCAGGAGGAAATATAACCCTGCTTCTCTTCGTGTCAAAAGAGAAAATTGCTTGAGTATCATGAAGCAGCGGCAGCTCACAAGAAAGTGTGTTCAGCTAGGCCAGAGCCTATCCTGTTGTCCTGTGTCATATTAATACTCCAAATAATATAATCAAAAGAAGAGTAAACAAGAACTATGAGTCTGAGAGTCAACATCCAAACCCTCACGATACAAATGATCTCCCCTACTTCATCCTGAATAAGTGCTGCTGGTGGGTGTTACAGCCTGGTTGGTCTTTTTTAGCTGTCTCCTCCAGACAGGTGACCCGCTGCTGTTTCCCGTTTGATTTAGTGGATATTTAGGCATTTTCAGGACTTACGGTGAGATTTTTTTTTTACCTGTTTGTATGTCAGTGCATTCATATTCTTTGATTTCTCAAAAGAGGCTCCTGAAAGAGTTAAAGATCCAGGAAAATGGATGTTGTTACACTATGCTTAACTCCAGTGCATTATGAATGCTGTTTAATTGATTGTTATTGTCAACACATTACCTAATATGTCCAGTTTTCCTTCTTTTTTTTAATAGCTTAGAATATATTTAGTCCATAGTCTTGATAACTGAAAATATCCTTAGATTTAGGATTTAAAAATTACATGTAAATAAGAATATAAATTGTTAAGGGGGAAAGAGTTTTTTCTGATATTCTCTGATAGTAGTTTATTACTTTTCTACCTCTCAAACTGATTTCAATATTTTTCATTAAATTTGGTATAGTCTTTCTTCCCAAGAGACCTGCCTCTTCATTATAACCATTTCCATCAATGACAAGATCACAGAGGATTTTTAATGTTAAATAGGATAGAAGGATAGAAATTAGTACTTAAAGGGTGAAACTATTAGTATTTCTGAGTGCTTTTATGTATTCATCACTGCCTGATACAGATCAGTATTAATAATGGGACCAGCCAGACATAATCCATCTGCTGGATGTTCCTTTTCTCTCTATGCAGTGACTGTCTTGTCTTGTTTCTCAGACAGTGCCTGCTCTGGTCTCCAGACAGGAAATCCAGACATGGCCATTCATCAATGCTGCTACAATCTGTCTGATTTTATTAGCTTTTGAATTTTATCACCAAAATGAAAAGGAAGGGGGGGAAGGAGAACCCAGCAGTATGATTCTTCTACACTTATGAGTTCTCCTCAATACAGTGGATTCGGAACAGACAAAAATTTAAAAGTGAAAAGGTACCTTGCAAATTAACTATGCCCTGCTCCCTCCCCCTCCCATACCCCATCCTCCCCCCCCCCTTATTTTTAAGAGGTTGATCAACTTTTTTATTTCTTATTCTAAAAATACATGCGGTGTACTGCAGTGGGGGTCTCTGATTGATTGATCTTCTTCCTTTGTTTTAGATTTCATGGTGCATATTGAATATTCCGTGTTGTTATAGGAGCCACCTAGGATCGGATCTTGTTTTGGAAAGCAGACGTGAAAAACCACTGGAAATTGAATTGTTTGCAGTTGCTCTATGGATTGAGGAATTCCAGTGCCAGTGGTCCCAGCTGAATAAATCCCAGTTGGAATAACTGGTTGAGGCAAGGAATGTTAAACTATGTAGAGAGAAAGGATGAGTGGATTAAAGCCTGTTTCAACCCAGGGCACCCCAACAGGGAATCACTGAAGATTATTTGGTTGCCTTTACCCCTATTACCAAGTTTCTGGTGAGGCAGAGAGGGTAACATTTAGGTGGTGAAAAAGTGTCTACCTTGGAGCTGTGTGGAAATGATTAGATTTTCTCAAGGAGAACAAGCTGTTTGCAGACTCCTTTGGATATCCTGCTGTGGCAGTCTAGCTGGAAGATGAATGTGGATTCATAGAAGTGTGGGATGTGCATGCAATGAAGGAATTCCCTACTTATAGTCCTTTGTAGGACTGTACAGAAGTGACAGAGTAGTTGCCTGTCTCCAATTCTCCTCTCCATCCCACTGCTGGGGAGGGAAAGGAGGAGGAGCAAGCAGGCGAGAGAGCAAGCGTGTTTAGGAGTCTCTCAGTGGGAGCACTGAATTGGGTTAGTACCATTCCTAAGCCACAAGAAGAAGCAGCGTAAGAGTAATAAATTGATTTTCAAAAGTATATTTATTTAGATCTCCCTCTGCAGGGTATTTGAGCACCAGCCCAGTATACATCTGGTGTTTTATGTAGGGATTAGAAATGTCCACATTATTGAAACAGAACCTGGAAAAGACATCAAACTGATGTCTTTAAACAGAGGCAGATTGATTTTGGAACTTCCTTGATTCCATGATGAAATTAAAACATTCAAAAGTGGAATGATGTCAATGGTATTTTTCCAGAATGATATATAGCAGTCTGTAGTAGCAGCATTGCTATGTGGTTTGCTGATTTTTATAAATGCACTTGGCATCCTAGTGTTAAGTGCCATTACTGTGGCTTTACTGATTTTGGACTTTGGCATGGCACGTGGAACAAAGCAGTAAGTACTCTATCAGTAGACATCAAGGCAGCTTCTGAAGTACTTGATGTGTCTGGTGTCTTGGTATGTCTGTAATTCTGTAGAAAAATGTCCACTGAAACATCTGTAAAGAGTCTAAAGTTTTGTATTGGCATAGCATAAGGCTACAAGCAGTAGAATTGCACATTTATATAAGCCTTGCATAAAATGGAGCCTATGAGAGAGAATTCCTTCTATAGTTCCAATTCCTCATTTTTAGGAAAACAAGAGCTGCTCCATTGCAGTTTGTCAGAACTGGAAATACTGTAAGTATAGTTATTTGGGATATACATACTGATCAGGGGAGTGAAGATTTCTTTCAAAAATCATACAGTTCAAAACTCAGTCTTTTTAGGTTCATAACCTAGTCACCAATGGATTGTGGGGTAGAACTTTTGTATACAGTGACTTTGTCCTCAAAATACCCATGCAGAAAGTGGGAAACTCATATTTGATCTTTTTACCCTAAAGTGTTCAAAACTACTCCTCTGTCTTTCAGGAATTAACTCAAAAAAACATGCTTCAATCTGTTCTTAGATTTTGCAGCCTCCACATCTCTCTTAGGAGCTAAGAAAGTATTTGAAAAAAAAGAGGGTAAGACTCCAGGGACAGGAAGACAAGCAGAGGAATAAAGTGAGTGCTGGTGCAAAAGAACACCTGACTTTTAATTTGGTTGTCAGTAAGGTCTTGTATGATTGAAGAGCGGTAGGTCACAGGTCTTGCTCCAAGGACTGCTCCTTGTAACTGAAGTACCATCACTGCTCCAGCAGGTCCATTTTGAGAGAAAGCAGTGCTTTCTAAGAAACCAAGTGTATCCAGGATGTGAGAAGTGTACTCTGAAAATGCCTGTTATTCTGAAGTCAGGCATTGTATAAGAGTAACTGTTACAGAAAAAGATTCTAGAACTATAAAAATACATTATAGGATTACTAACGGCTATTTGAAGTAATTACTGTCTAAATTGTGGTTTTAAGCTATAAGTAAAGACAGGTGAAAGATCAAGGTATTACAGTGCAGACCTTAGAAAATAGTTCTTAAAGAAACAGTTCTTAAAAATTTTTGTTTTTGTTGTCTTTGTTTTAAGCTAATTTAAAAAGCTATTAATGTTCTTTATGGAAAAAGGTATTTAAAGCAATAGGAACATCTAATAAAATCAAATGGTCCTTGCCATATATGAGGGAGTGTATAAGACTGATTATTAATTTGAATTACATAGATGGTTTCTCAAGGTATTTTTCCAATTTAAGAAAATGCCTGGTTGTAGTAGTTTGACCTTGGCTGGCTGCCAGATGCCCACCTAGCTGCTGCTCTCTCATTTCCCCTCTTCTTATTCCCCGTCTTCTAAAGGATAGAGGGAGAAAATTAGATGGAAAAGCTTGTGGGTCAAAATGAAGACAAGGAAATCATTTACCAATTAGTCTCACAGCAAAACAGACTTGACTTGGAGAAAATCAATTTAATTTATTGCCATTTAAAATAAATTAGGATGGTGACAAATAAAGCCAGAAATTAAAACACCTTCCCCTCCCTCTCTGATTTTTTCCCAGGATCAACTCCTCTCCTTTGTTCCAACTCCTCAATTTCTTTCCCCACTTGAGTGTCACAGGATGGGTGGGGAATGGGTGTGGTGGTCAATCTGTAACAGCTCCTCTTGGCTGCTTCTTTCCTTTCCCACTTTTCCTTATTCTAACATGGGTCCTCTCCAAAGGCTGCAGTACTTCAGCAAACATCTGCCTTCTCTGCTTTGGGGTCCTCCATGGGCTGCAATGTGGATACCTGTGCTCCACCGTGGTTTTGTCCGCAGCTGCAGCAGAACCTCTGCCCCAGCACCTGCTGTCAGCACTTTTTAGTGAAAACCTGTTGCCAAACAGAGTGCACGTGGAGCTCTCTTTCTGTTAGATAGTAGGAATAAAGAGAAAGCAATTATTTTTATTCAGAAATCCTAATCCCAACATGCAGCTCTAAATCATGACACTTTATTTCTATCCTTTCCCAAATTTATCCTAGGAAATTATTCACATTAATTTCTTGGGGTTTCGTGTTGCTTTTAGCTTCCTACATACATAATTAGTGTCTTGATCTCCTTTTTAGGGCTTTCTTCAGGAAAATTTCAGCTTGAATGGCTTATTTTTGCTTAAGGCTACTTAACAGGGATATGGCTTTCCTTGTTTCGAGCTAGCTTGCTTATCAAAGGAATATAATTGATTTAGCCTACATACATTCCAGCCAGAGATTAGACAGATAAGAAATTCTTACTAAAAGAAGAAATCAAGAGAAAGTAACTTAGGTTGATTTAAAGTAGGACGGGTGGAAACGAAATACACACTAATGGGCTGCTTCACTTCCTTGAGACAAGATTATTTTCTTCTGTCAAACTGCAAGAAAATATGTTTCTATGATTGAAGATAGAGCAAAAACATATAGCAAAGAATGTTGTCTATATTGAAGCTGCAGATTCCTCTAGTTAGTTCTTAGTTACTGTCTTCTTAGCTGTCAAAGTGATATGAACAGGGCCATTACAGCAGACTTTAATCCCTTCTACTCCCCAAATACAACAAAATATGTTAAGGGGAACATAAATGTATTGTAGCTGTATTGTTTCAGGAGCAAAATTTAAATAGACATCTGTTTCATCCCTGTTGTATTGTACACATTAGCTTAAGTAATTTCATATCTTATACTATTTATAAGCAAGAATTCTTCAATAAAATTATTTATTTCCCTAGCAGTGTGTCCAGCTAGGGTAGAGTTAATTTCTTGCAGTGCTGTGTTTTGGATTTGTAATGAGAATGGTGTTGATAACACACTGATGTTTTGGTTTTTTGCTAAGTCATATTTATTCTAAGTCAAGAACATTCTTCTTGTCTCATGCTCTGTTTAAAACTGTTGCCCCTTGTCCTGTCCCTGCAGGCCCTAGTAAAAAGAGTCTGTTTTTCTCACAAATCCCCTTTATATATTTAAAGGCTGCAGTAAGGCCTCCCAGGAGCCTATCCAGGTTCCTCTGGGTGTCCGTCTGTGTCACTTCCCTCAAGTGAATTGACTGCTCTCATTTTGGTGTCATCTGCAAACTTGTTGAGTGCACACCCAATCCCACTATGTCATTGATGAAGATATTAAATAGCATTGGTCTCAGTATGGACCCTTGAAAAACACCACTCATTTTTGGTTTCCACTACTCATTTTTGGTTTCCACTACTCATTTTTGGTTTCCACTTGGATATTGAACTAGTGACTATAGCTCTTTGAAGGTGTCCATCAACCCAATTCCTTGCCCATCTAACAGTCCGTCTGTCAAACCCATATCTCCCAAATTTAGCCTCAAGAACATTGTGGGTGACTGTATCAAAGCCCTTACAGAAGTCCAGGTAGGTGACATCCAAGTTAGAGAGTTCCACTTTTGTTATCAATAAATTTATCTTACTAAAGCAATTTTTTTGGGTAGTTTTGAGATTTAAATAAATTGAGAAAGCCTGCTGACTGTGTATGAACAGGTATGCTTTATGCCTTTCCTCAGTTTTCATTGTCATTTTTAGGGGATTGAGGGTACCATTGCATCAGTTTCACCTGTGTATTTCACACAGCACCAGTCTTTCTTTGCCTTGGTCCTTTACAGAGAGGCGTTCTTATTATTGCAACCTCTTTTTACCTTAGTTAACAGCTTAGCATATTGTTTAAAATTACGTGTATAGATTGAAATTTGTATTAACTATCATAAGTCTTCGTAATTTTTTTTCTGTGTAATTTTGAGACTTATTAAAATGTAGATGACAGTATTGGTAATGCATCGTGCCTAATGTATTTGATTATTACCATGTGCTCTAAAACACAGTAAAATGGTAATCTGAGACATCAACATACAAAAAGGCAGACTCACTTCTTATTATATGCATTCCTGAGTAGTCTAAGCATTGCTTAACTAGCTCAAATTGGATACAATGGCTATTCACTTGCGTGAGTCCTTGTTTGTAAGGAAAATAATTGTGAACAAACTGATTGTTTCCATGGTCAGTATCTTATTTTAAAACACCCTTCTTATGGAAAATATGCAAAATTAAAGGGTCAGATTCATGCATGATTCACAAAGGGAATGTATTATAATTGACCTTAGAACATGGTCAATTAGGTTATTTTCTCCAGTAATTATTACAGTAATAATCACCTTCATACATTTGACAATGTCTATTTTTAGAGGATAAAGTATAAGAATTCATTTTTTCAGAACAAGCCGTATGGTAAAAAAAGCCCCAAACCAGAGGTAATTTGGATCTGTTGTGAATCCGACCAGTAAGACAAAAGAACTTACTCTAGTAGAAGTAGGTCTTGTGTTCACTGCTGAAAAACTTTCAAAAATCCTGTTCCTACCTGACTATCACACTATGGTAGTAGGCCTACTCTTTTTAAAGTGCCAAAATGTGAATTAGTGTTAGTCTCAATGGGATACTTAAGGTAAACATGCTAAATCTCTTATGAGTATGGCCTTCAGTCAGCATTTGGTAATAAAGCAGCTAATTTTCTGTGGACATCACTGAATTCTGTAGTTCATTAACCCTGATTATGTAAAAGTAAACAATAGTTTACGTTGTGCTCCGCCGTCATGTCATGATTTATACAGCGGATGAGACTTTCTCAGCAAATAAGGATTTCAGGTGAGCTTTGGTTGAAAAGACAATCAAATTTCTTATTGACTTCAAGATTTTGGTTTTGCCTTTTCCTTTGCTCCTGTAATTTCAGTACCTGAGCCTTCAGATGCTGAGAGAAATGTGAGTAAACAGTATTGTGTATTTATTTAGCAGAACCAGTCCCCAGACACCAAAAAACATGTGGAAACAATGATCACAAAACCTTGCTTTGTACTGCAAGTATGTGAAATGAAATCCAGAATTCCCAATAGGAAGGTGCTGGAAACAAAAGAAGAGGCAAACCAAATATTTTGGTTTTCACCCCTTTTATTTAGAACACATTAAGGGGTGATGGGATATTAGGTGAAAAAGCAACTCAGAGATGGAAAATTAAGGAAAGCAGAAGTGATTGGTTGAATGAGATAGCGGTGATTGCAAGAATAGAGGGGAAATTGAGTGAGGAATTCAGTAACTCATATCGTGTACTGCAAATAAAAAACGGAGAACTAGTGAGTGAAGTGAAAGGACTTTTACCCGATTGCTGTTTTATGACCACTTGCACCAAAACTAAGTTGTAATTCATGTGGCAATGGAGAGACACATGACTACTTCATATTTTGTTAGCAAGCCTTGATAAAACCACTGAAAAAATTAATCTCAAAAGAAAATTACCTTGCCTTGTTCATGATATATCACATCTGGTCAGCATGTTCTTCCTGAGAATCTCCAGTGCTCTGTATCCCTTCCTTAACTGGAACTTCCAGACCTGATGTGGCCAGGGTAAAACATTAGAAAATGATCCTACTTCCCAGAAATAACCTTAGCCTTCTAAAGACATACAATCTAGATTGACAGGTAGGCAAATTATTAAAAAATCAAGCAAATTCTGTTTTTTAGGTAATGGAAACTGAGCCAAAATCTTACTACTCCCTAAACAAAAGAATTAAGTAATAAATTGGACTAAAAACGATGTTATCCTTCATGTGAATATCTATTCCCACTTTAATGATTACCAGTTCACTGTAGTCTGAAAAGGTCAGAGTTGAAAAAGAGCAAGACGTTAAGGTCAACATTTCTTCCAGCAGATGAAATATGCATAGCTTGGCTGGCCTTTGCCCTGGAAATACAGAGAAGTTTAAAAAATGTCAGCATTAAGTATGACAAATACCATTGATTTTTCTTGTTAGATGAACCATCTGCCTTTTTGATGCTAGGATGAATTATGTCTACTTCTTGTCAGTAGCAGTGGTGGTATTTGTTTTTTTTTTTTCTCTTGAATGCTCAAAATTTGTTCTCATTGAAGGTCTGCATTCCTGGAGCACTAGAGGTTTCTATAGCCTTGTGACATGAACAAACCATCTGGCTTTGTTGGTGGTAAAGGTTATTGCCCTCAGTTCCTCGTTTTTCTGTCAAAGATTGTTGTCCTCAGATCTGCCTGCACACTACTCATATGAGCACTCCCATTTTTTCCCAGAAAAAATGAACTAGGCTAGCTTAAATAGTTTAAAGTAATAGTTCTGCTGGGCTGCCTTACTTTTTGATGAGTGACTTTTGATGGGTTCAACCTTTTAGAATCATAGCATTGTTTAGGTTGCAGAACACCTTTAAGATCATCAAGTCCAACCATTGCCAAGTCTTCCACTAAACCATATCCCTAAGCACCACATCCACACATCTTCGATATACTTCCAGAGTTGGCGACTCAACTATTTCCCTTGGCAATGTGTTCCAATACTCCCTTTCCCTGAAGAAATTTTTTCTAGTGTCCATTCTGAACCTCCCCTGGTGCAACTTCAGGCCAGTTCCTCTTGTGCTATCACTTGTTTCTTGGGAGAAGAGATGTACTACAACCTTCTTTCAGGTAATTGTAGAGTGTGATATGGTCTCCCCTCAGCCTCCTTTTCTTCAGGCTAAACCCCAGCTTCCTCAGCTGCTCCTCATAAGACTTGTGCTCCAGACCCTTCACCAGCTCAATTTTCCTTCTCTGGACACACTCCAGCACCTCAATGTCTTTCTTGTAGTGGGGAGCCCAGAACTGAACACAGGATTCAATGTGTGGCCTCACCAGTGCCGAGTACAGAGGGATGATCTCTGCCTTAATCTTGCTGGCCACACTATTTCTGATAGAAGCCAGGGTTCTGTTGGCCTTTTTGGCCACCTGGGCACACACTGGCTCATGTTCAGCCACTGACAACCAGCACTCCCAGGTCCTTTTCCACTGGGAAGCTTTCCAGCCACTCTTCCCCCAGGCTGTAGCTCTGCATGGAGTTATTGTGATTGAAGTGCAGGACCCGGCACTCGGCATTGTTGAACCTCGGCCCATCAATCCAGCCTGTCCAGATCCCTCTGTAAAGCCTTCCTACCGTTCAGCACATCAACACTCCTGCCCAGCTTGATGTTGTCTGCAAACTGACTGAGGGTGTCCTAGATCTCATCCAGACCATCCATTAATATATTAAATGGGACTGGCCCAATAATGATCCCTGGGAACATCATGAGTGACCATCTACCAGCTGGATGTAACTCCATTCACTACCATTCTCCAGGCCTAGGTGTTCAACTGTTTTTTTACCCAGTGAAGTGTATTCCCATCTAAGCCATGAGCAGCCAGTTTCTCCAGGAGAATTCTGTGGGAAATGGTGTCAAAGGCTTTGCTAAATTCCAGGCAGACAACATCTACAGACCTTCGCTCATCCGCTTAGCAGGTGAAGTTATTCAAGCAGGACCTGCCTTCCTAAACCCATGCTGGCTGGACATGATCTGGTGTCCTGCATGCGCTGTATGACCATACTCAAGATGATCTGCTCCATGACCTTCTCCTCCACTGAGGTCAGGCTGACAGGCCTATAGTTCCATGGATCCTCCTTCAGACCCTTCTTGTAGTTGGGTATCACATTTTCTGACCTCGAGTCACATTGGATCTCTCCAATGAGCCAGGACTGCTGGTAAATAACAGAAAGTAGATTGATGACGACTTCCCCAGCTCACTCAATACCCTGGGATGGATCCCTTTCAGCCCCAGAGACTTGTTGTGTCTAAGTGGTATAGAAGGTCATTGGCCATTTACTCTTGTAATATGGAGGCTTCATTCTTCTCTCCATCACTGTTTTCCAGCTCAGGGGCCTGGGTACCCCCAGAACAGTCTTAAAATCTGAGGCAAAGAAGGCATTAAGTACCTCAGCCTTTTCCTCATCCTTTGTCACTATGTTTCCCCCTGTGTCCAACAAAGGATGGAGATTCTCCTCAGCCCTCCTTTTGTTGCTGGTGTATTTATAGAAATGTTTTTATTGTCTTTTATGGCAACGGCCAGTTTAAGTTCTAGCTGGACTTTGTCCCTTTTCATTTTCTCCCCGCATAACCTCACAACATTCTTGTAGTTAGGCTGAGTTGCCTGCCCCTTCTTCCAAAGGTCATAAACTCTCCTTTTTTTTTCTGCATTCCTGTCAAAACTTTCTGTTCAGCCAGATGAATGTTTGCCAAGAACACGTCTATGTATACCGGTGGAAGGAGACAACCACAGGTGTACTTTACTCTTCACCCAGAATTTAACTAGCTTGTTTCCTATTGAAGAATGTCATAATATAACTTCTGGCTGTTTACTTTATCTCTGCAATCATGTTTTGGAGTACTTCCCTTAAAAAAAGATGCACTGATGCACCTACAGGCTGCATGATGTACATTTCCATTTTATAATTACTGAGTCAATCAGCTGTAACTTGGATAAAGTATAATCTGTCTTCTGAAGTGCATGGGCTTTATGCATTCAGAACACTACAATGTGATTTATAACACTGAATTACTGTAAATTGCTCAAAATGAGTTTGAGAGTAAACAGATTGTTTGCTACATCTTATTAGCACAGGGGTCAGTAGTGTCATAACAAAGTAGTCTGGGTGTGTATAATTGTGCCACAGTGGATAATGAATAGAGCAAAAATAAAAAGAGAATTTGATCAAATAAGCACTTTATGGAATTCTTTTTCTAAAAGAGTTTCCAGACTGCTGTAAGGCACTAAATTGTTCTGCCATTCTTGGCTTACAAAAATGCACATACTACTCATACTTTCTCACTACTCTGTGAAGTACTGAAGTGGAAAAGTGAATTGAGCTGTCACAGTTCTTGGAGCACTTCTGCATTTGGGACGTAGCAGAGTGTTTAAGCAATCTCACTAAGTCAAGGACTAGGCTACTGCTGGAGTTCTCTTTCAATTCTAATTTTCTATTTATCTCAGTATTATAACAGTAGTTTTAACCAAACTGTGAGTCAATTATACACTTGCTGTAGACTTCTTGGCTCAGGCATTCTCAATGTTTTATTTATATTCAAAGATTATGTTAAACATTATGGAATTTTATCATTTATGAATGCAATTTTTTAAGGAGGAACTCTTTCATTAAAATAATTCAAATGATCAGAAATTCTTTCTCTTCTGTCAAATTCTGTCCTTTGAACACCAATTCCTAATCATGCCAATCTTTCGAAATGGAAACTTTTGCCTATCTTTAGGTTTTTTGTCTTAAAATAGTTTCTTTTCTATTTTTGATGATTTTTCTTAGTTTTAGTTCCCAAAGAACTTCTGTAGGTGGATGTACCCAACACCAGAGTAGTTTCAAAAATCTCCTTGATTTCTGTAGAAACATTTCACAGGTTTTCATACTCAGCAATGTCTGTACAAGTATATAAGAAGTAGCCAAGGGGCCCTGGCTCTGAGGTTCTGGTCCAGCAGTACTGTAGGGTCTTCTTGGACCAAGGGCTGCCTCCGAAACATTGAACTTAATAACAGTTGGTAGCACTGTTTGCTCTGCATTTTCTCAATGACAAGGAGTCCCCTTGTGTTTTCAGCCATCCGGTGACAAAGGCTTCCAAAATGTAACTGTTCCATGTGGAACATATCTTTTATTGCATATCTCAGTCCAAGAAGTAATAACAAGTTTGTTTTTCACTAAACCACGCATGGATCTAACATCCATACATTCAGTGCTAAGGGAGCTCGGGGTCAGAATTTGGACAGAAGTTTAAAGAAGCCTTTCTAATGTCTTTTTCTGAGAAGCAGAGTTTGTATTTTTACAGTCTCCTCAGGAGGATTGGGTTATATACTATGTATGCTGGCTCTTACATATCACCTGAAGGTATGAAACCTCACTTTGGTGGGTTTCATGGACCATTGCCTACACGATTTGGACAGGCTCCAATTGGAATCAGAAAAGCTGCCAGCGGCTGTTCCATTCACACTTTTCAGACCATTACGTCTTCGATTTAGCTTTAAGTTTCTGGTAAAATAGTTTTACAATTTTTTAAAATGTTGTTTTCTTTTTTTTTTTCCACGGGCTCTCTGACCATGCTCCTTCATAAGATCACTGCTCCAAGGGTAACCATAAGTGGAGGTTTGTGCAGATACACAATAGAGAAATTCAGATTCTTAGATTCTTCAATTCTCACTGAGCTTCTGTGCAAGCGATTCCACATAGCTCTATATACTCCTCATTTTGCTGCCACCTTTGAAATCCTGGTAGTGGCTGCAAGAACTGAGGCAGCTGTCTGTTTTGAGGAATGGTGCCCTGGACTACACAGAGGGATGTATGAGAGCGCTCCAAGGCTTGTCAGTATGTGCAGTTTCCCCTGTGACCCAGGGTTACTAGTGAATAGGTAGAGCATGCCCATTGTGTCGGTCCTCTTCCCTTCACTGATACAGAAATGATCCTATCAGTGTTTTCTAATTATGTGGCCAAGACAAACAGCGGTTACATCAGGTGCACAGACATCCTTCTTTCTGCTAGCCACTAAAAGCAGGAGAGGCAAGTAAGCAAACAGAAATTTTCTCTGTACCTTATTATTCACTAAAAGACCTGAAGTGGGGATGTAGTGGGAAATCTAATTTAGCCAGCTGAATGTAATTCACCTCTCAGCAATACCTATTAGGATCACCTGAATTCACTAGGTAAAGGTAGTTTTAAGACTTTTCAGAGTATCGATGATCTTAAGGAACAAACCTCAATTCTGGTAATCTTTGTGATTTCTTTATTAATTTCTGTTTAAAATGCCACTGAAAATTTAGATATGACATATTTAGATTTTCCTGAATAATTCTGAACCATGTGTCTGGGTAATCCCATTTAGGACAACAGAGATGCTTTTATGACAGTATGAAGCACCTTCCTCTTTAGAGTGGTATTTTGATGTATTTAGGAGTCTTTTTATGGGTTATGTTAGCAATCTTCTTTGATAATTTGAGAATATTAGCTTTTACTATTGCTGAATATAAGATTTTCCTTCTAAAAGGGTTACTAAGGTTTTTTCACTTTGACACTTTACTGAGACTGCTAGAAATAAACTTGCAATTATTTTGTCTGCTCTAGGGTTTGACTTGAAGGAATTATAACAAAGAGGTTCA
Source organism: Struthidea cinerea (assembly GCA_013397865.1). Taxonomy (NCBI): domain Eukaryota; kingdom Metazoa; phylum Chordata; class Aves; order Passeriformes; family Corcoracidae; genus Struthidea; species Struthidea cinerea. The sequence goes on from VZTI01002660.1 coordinate 338,130, forward strand.
ATTTTTCTCACTGAACAATTTTGTTTAATAATCTTTTGCCATTTATATAATATAGTGTGGTATAATTGATGTTTACAATTTTGCCAAAAAGACAAAATATTTTTCTAATGGATTTATTATGTATTTTAATAACTAGGGAAAAGTAGCTGTAGAACTCAATTAGCATGCTCAGATGCAATCTTAAACACTGTAACTTCCTGTAGTACTTGCAGTGCCTGTGTTCCCCTGCAAGCTCAAATTTTATAAGTACTTGAACTTTTTTAATAAAGATTTTATTGAAGCAGTTGAAGTCAGGTTATTTATATTTTAAGGTAAATTTTTTAAGTGAACTGATGATTTGTGGTCAGGTATGATGGTGACAAAAGGGTGAACGATTACAGATTTTGTCACTTGTGAATTAAAATATGTTTGTAAGTGATACTGTGGTTGCACACAGATCAAGTCCAAAACAAAGACATGTGTCCAGACCTTGCTCATCTCATGCAATCGCGATGGGTTGATGTGTATAGGCTCCTAAGCGAACATTTCCAAATAGTAAGGGAGGGGGAACAGAGACATTTTTTATCTACTTCTAAAAGAAAGTATGAAAGAACCCTCAAACAACAGACTCTTATCTGATAGGGACATTTATTAAATATGATGAAGGTTTTGGGATTTGTTTGGATGCTTGATTTGCAATAAATGCATTTCTTTCTCAAGTAGACTGTGAGCCCATGCCTGCAGTCTATCAAGAAGTGTGTTTTTAGTAACTAGAACAAAATGTAAAAGCAAGTGCTTGAAGAGCAAAGAGAAGTTGTTTGCTTTTTTTATAAACAGCTCTTTGAGATAATCTGTCTATATGGGTTCAACAACCATTTGTCCTTTTTTTCTGCTGTAGTCAGGTGTGCTACCATCATCCACTCTTGTAGATGTGAAAGGACTCAGGGCTGTGATTCTTTTCCACACCTTCCTTTACACACTTTGGAAGTGGCACGCTAATAGTGTACTTGTGAATAATAATGTACTGTGAATAATTAGATGCAGATAGTTAAATAACCTTTTACTCTCTCTTAATATGCGAATACAGTAATCAAACACATGATGATCCTCCTTCTGCACATGTGATGGACACAATTAGAAGAGTATCAGAGCAAGAATATTAGTTGTTTGAATATGAAGGGAGTCGCATGGCTACTTTGCACCAAAATAAAGCAACAAAATATAACATCTTTAGGTGTATGCATAGTGATAATAATGTGGAAGGCAGAAATGTGGCTGTATTGTGCTCATAATGACAGTGTGATAGACTGGCACGTAGGAAGAACCACATGGTTCGTGACCCATATAATCGTGTATGAAAGATCATTGCTAGCCCTGCCTTGGATTCTATGAAGGATTTTTACTCAGCTCTGGGTCCACAAAGGTTTAGTATATGCAAAATAGCTTGGGCTGCATTTAGGTTTCCCATGTCAGAGGACCAGACTGTGTTTCGAAATGACATTTGGGTCTTCTTAAAAATAATAGTAACTGAAAACTAAAAGAAATCTTAGCTCGAACAAAGTTTCTTGTATCGGCCAAGATGAGTTATCCCATCCCTGTATGTTATGTAATGTGATTAAAAAAGAGAGGCTCATCTTCATGAACACAAAGGAGCCCAGAGGAGCTACAATGTTGTCAAATTTTGCTAAACAGTTCTAAATGAATAGTTAGGAAAAGTTTGCTACACAGGGAACAATGCAGGACATCATCTGGGGCAAGGATGTACAGGACCGTTGTTGAAGGTGCTTTGGAGTTATCATGCAACAGCCAGGGACTGTGGGCACTGAATAGCTTTTGAGCCTATAAATGACTTTCCCAGATGCCAGTGAAACTATGTAAAATCTATCTACCTAATGTTTCAAGGAGATGGACTATCATGTTCTCCACTTTCAGTCTGATAAGAGTTGAATAATATCACTGAATCCTCTTATATGCCTGCCAAGAACCATCTCACAGCAGGTCTTGTTAGGTGAGATAATTCATTGAGATAGAAAAAGTACCATAGACTTTTACAGTGCCATAGACTTCTTTGGGGTGACAGATGCCGTAAATACGAATCAGTATTGTTAATTGCAGTGCAAATTTTTCTGTTCCTGTCCATAAATTACTTTGGTATTGCTCTTGGGGTGTGTGTGGATGTGGGTATTGTGTGTGTGTTTTGGGGGCTGCAGCGAGGAGAGAGAAGGGAAATTGCTTTTCTTAAGAGATCTGAGACTATTTGCTGTACAGAAAATATGTTTGCAGCTGGTGAAAGGTACATTTGCTAAATAAATGATATAGTTCTCTTTTCTACAAGGTTTTCAGGAAGGGAGAATGGCTTTAGTATTTGGTAACTGGTTTTAGAATAATGTTGAGAGGCTGTAATCTTGCAGAAAATACAGGTACTTTGAATGGACAGACATGTAGCATAAATGGCTTATAGATAATCCCCTGTGAATAGACATGGCATGTCTAAGGCTGGTTATGGATCTGCTATGTTAATTGGTGAGAATGAAGTTGAGTTCTCCAGGAATAAATCAGAGCTGTCAAACTATCTAAAATGATAGTCATTTCCTGGTTGGCACAGATAATAATGCTAATGGTTGTCAGTGGAACCTTTGTACAAAAGATACTACATTTCTCTACTATTTTATTTTCTTTTCACTGGTTACAGTCTTAAAAGATGCACACTATTAACCCTCAGCTATTCACAACAGAATCCACTAGTCAGCTACAAATAAAGCAGTGGACTGGTTTTTCTGGACTGGTTTGTTTGTCAACAATTGAAGAACATGTATTTTGAAGTAAAGTTAAGCTGAGCCCATTTAGGATGCTCTTCTCAGCTCTTCTTGAAGGCTGTTTTCCCAAGATATTTCTTCCTTTTTTGGAGATGAGTTTTGAAGGCCTCTGGCCTTCAGGATGCAGCGAGTGTACCTCACATCTTCTGAAAGTCCTGCAAATGATGGGACATTTATTTCCAAGGCTAGGTCACCACATCTAAAATAAGTTAGAAAGAACTGATCATTCCTGTTGACATGGAACAAAATTATAGATTGAGTGAAGCATAAACTCCATAGAAACACATAGAAAAGTGTAAGTGAGCTTATGCTTTGCTCAAGGTTCCTGCAGCTATAAAACTTTCCATTTTATTATGTCTGTGTTATTCATTATTAAAACGTCAGGTTCTGTTTTCCTTACTCCATGGTGTTTCATTAGGTATGGTATTTTCTAACATGAATTCTTCAGAGTCCTCAAATTTGTTTCTTGATTTCATTATTTTGCACTTTTGCATACATTGTGAATAGAAATTTGAGTCTATTGACTGCAGTCCTGGGTAGACAATCAGGAAAAACTCAGAAGGATTGAGAAAGAAATTTGTCATGGATTTCAATGGGACTTGCTGTCCTAAAACTTTAGAGACTTTTCCGAATACTTTTTTTTTTTTTTTTT
>VZTI01002660.1:350877-383161 GCA_013397865.1 Struthidea cinerea
CCTCGGGAACAGCAGGCTGGAGCAGCAGAGATGAGCAGATCCCGGGTGGCAGGCGAGATGTATCTAACTCTGGAGTGCAGCAGGAACCGCGGGAGTCTCGGCAGGCAGGGCGTGCGGAGCTACGATGTAGCGAAGGCTCCACGGCTGCAGCCCGGCTCCCGACAAGGCAGGGAAGGGCGGGTTTGGGAATCCCGGGTTTTCTCCGGTAGAAGAAAGGCAACTGGAAAACCTGCGGCAGCAGGACGGATGGCCGCCTCTCTCCCTCTGAACGAACGCCGAGAGCACCCACTGCCAGCCAGCCCAGGTGAAAGAGGGTGGCTCCCCGGACCCCTCCCACTGTGGCCAGTCCTTTGTTTCTCCCAAGGACCCAGCAATTTGTTGCTGTGGTAACATGCATGGGAGAAAAAAAAATTACCCAGAAGGTGAATTCCCAAAACCCCAACAACTATTAATGCCTGGATTACTGCCTAGATTGTATTAGGGACTGCATCAACTTGGTTGTGGTCTGTAGTCAGGCACAACTACATGTTGAGGTGAAGAAAAGATGGTAGAACTGTGCTGAATGAATTGTTTGGGGAGCAAAACTGTGGACGGTGACCGATATTAGAAAACAAGAGCAAATGGAAAATAATAGCTGAACAGGGAAATCTGGTTTACAAGCCAAGAGGGAGATATTTTTTCAAATAAAAACTATTTACTCCTGTTTCCTATTGCAGCATCAGTGTTACAATTACTTTGTTTTTAACAGAGTAATTGTAATTTTTGCATTTATTATTTTGACACAGCCATTTATTAAATTGTGAAAATGAAAACAGATTTAATTGTCATCTTCTCGAAGCCATGTAGAATCTTATCTAAGATAGAAACCAAATTTGAACCTAAATTAAGTGAAAGACTTTTGCTGGTTTTAGAGGACAAGAATTGATCTCTGTGTTTTAAAAGTACTAAGGAAGATACTTTTCAATTCTTTGGAAATCGTGTACAACGGCTTTGTGTAGATAACCCTTGTTTTCACTGTTGTAGAATAGTGGATACTCTCCCTTATCCAGTTGTTCTCTCAGGTACTCCTTTCACAAACCACACTATCTTAAACAAGGTGGTTCAAACTCACTGATTTCATTATTTGGGCAATGGTTGTAAGTTCTTAATAGGCTGCATGTCAAAGGTTATGTTAGTTTCCTTTTGATCTACATAAGAGTGAATTTCATTTTATGCACAACATGTTCATTCTGTATTGGAGGGATGTTTAAAAAAAGACAGTTCATTAAGTAATTTCAGTGTATTGACAAATGGGCGGGATTGAAGACTATTAAAACAATGACTCTTCAGTGTATCATTCCCACCACAATGCATTTCAGTATTAATAAGACAACTCTGGCTCTCTTATGATGGTAATTTTCAGATGCAGTGATTTTTCCAGGACATTACTCTTGTAGATAGACTTTAACTATTCAAATTCAGCAAGTTGTAAAATATAAGTTATCCTGATCATTTAATTGAAATACAGTTTAACATGTCAATAATATTGAGAAAGAAGACTCTTACATCTATTATATTTTAGCGTGCTTTCCATATGCAGAAGACTTGATCTTTAGCCAAGACAGTTCCTGTGACTTTCCTTTAATAAAATGAAAGTAAACTTTGGAGTAAGGAAGTACCAATTAATGAACTTTGTAAAATTTGCACAAACGACTATGACTGCTTAAATTGTAGGCAGATTACTACTAATATTTTATTTTGAGTAATCAGAGGTTACTAAAAGTTACTGGACAAGGGTTAAAATAACCCCCATATGTGGCAGATCCTTCCATAGACATTGCCACCGCCTCCTACTCCAGCTCCACCTCCGACATGGGAGGCTCCTCGGAGGAGGAGGACTCCCTGGGCGGGACCAGGGTGTAAAACCCACCCTTTCCCCTGGAAGGAAGGCGTGTCCAGAGTCCAGGACCTACCCACCCTTCTGGAAAGTACTTTCAAGTTCGGTACCCCATTGGTTGTCGGCTGTTTTAACCTCCCCTCAGATGTTTTTATTGGACCCTGGATCCCTCGACCCCTCCCAGTTCTCGCCTCCCATAAAACTCCCCGCACAGCCTCAGGTCCTCAGCGTTCTCCCTCCGGTCGTCTGTTGGCTGAGCGTCTTTGCCTTGCTCTGCAATAAACGGCGACCATGGAGGAGACCCCCTCCCGCAGCCCTTTGCCTCCTGTGCCTTTTGTCCCCCACGTCCTGTTCGCCTCTCACCCGGAGCCGCGTGGCCTACACGTGAGTGACCCACGTCTCTCCCTGTTTGCCTGTCACCCGGAGCCGCCTCGCCTCCACGTGAGTGACCCACGCCTCGCACTGGCAGCAGCACCATTTGCTGCAAGTTCTCAGGGCCCTAGAGCCGGTGTCCGTGGCTGACGGCAGCCAGAGAAACGCCAGGCAACACCCATAGAGTTTATCTACCTTGCAGTATAATGATTCCAGCTTCTATTGAATTGGTAGAAATCTTTTCTGATCCTGGTGTTAACCCCTTTATGCTACAAATGGTCCAAGTTCCCACTGGTCTTTCCAGTTAGTTGTGTTGTTATATGGCCAGGTGGCTTCATCTTTTTTTGTGTCCATTTAAGTGTCTGCTGAATAAGCAGCATGTGCATAACATGGGCCTGAGTGCTGGTTACTCTGGATCAAATTTAGGCAGACAGGGAGACCCAAGGGAGAGCTTCAGATTACCACTTCCCTCTGTAAACCGCACTGGGATTGTTTCCTACAATTAACTGTACTTCTGTGTACCTTCATTAATCACAGTGGGTCTTGCCTGTATGTATTTCTGAATCTTCAGCTCCCTGTTGTCCTGTGCTACCTTCACTAGAATCATTGCCATTACTTATTCACAGCGTGGTGGTTGAGAAGTGCCCTGGAGGGAGACTTGTACTTAGTATATGGACCCACATCATCATGTTGGTGCTTATGGAAGGCCTGGAAAAGGCCTTCTTCCATTTGCCATCTTACCTTCTAATTGACCTTTATTTTTTTTTTCCACTCAGTGCAAAATTTATACAGCTGAAGTGTTTCTATTTGCACTCACCGATTCTGAAATGCTGAAATAGTTTGTATCCAATAACAAAGCTCAAGTAAAAAAAGTGCAGATGATTGATTTTGTGCTTATTTTATTACAATTAGATGGTATTGAGGTACATCAGATTACTATTTATACCAAATAAATGGTTTCAGTGTGATTTTACTCTGGGACTAGTTAGATATGTAAAGTTAAATATGTCTGAAAGTTTATTTTCAGAATCAAGGCCTCACTCCGAGGTTTTTTAAATTTAAATAATTTCTATCTTTTCCTGTCTTGGCATCAGGATTATGGAAATGAGGGTCATGCCCATATACCGGGACTTGTAGCAAGGGCTATTTTCCACAGCTGGACTTTTGGTATTTATAATTTTTAAAGCCACAATCAAAAGAACATTGCAATAGCGTGATAATTTTTGCAAAGGGAGATAATCAAAGTGTTCATAATGTTTCCTAATTTTTCCTGCCTTGAGATGTTCAAAAAGACAATGCAAGAACATAGATGGATAGATAGATCGATCGATCTCCTTCATTAAAATTGCAGAGGTTCCTGGGGCCAGGAAAGCAATTTGTGAAAGCACGGAGGTAAACATTTTGCACAAAGGAAATTAGTAAAATGTTCCCCAGTGGTATTGAAACACAGTTGCTGAAATATTTTCCTTGCTGTGCATGGGATAATAACGTAATCATGGAAACAGAGAGTTGCACACTTGGACCACAGTGGCATGATAGTTATGCTTCCAGCAGCATCTAACAGCTTTTTGCATCTCTTCTGGGGGTAGGGTGATCTGCAGAATTACTGGTCCTTGGCCCAGGTCTTTCCCATGAGGTTGCTGCCACAGTTATAACCATAGGAATTTGGAGAATCCTTCCATGGGTATGCACCACTGGAGGTTTGCATTTCTGAGGCCAAATACATTACTTGCATGTGGGCTGAAGGTGGAAAAAATCTCTATCAGACTTACTCTTTCTGTCACTCTAGGTGTAGATATATTTTCTCCTGTTACTCTTTTACATACATGTGCAAAATGAAATATTCTGTTGAACAGGCGCTTTCAAAACTATTCGCAACAGCACAGCAAAATAGGAGCACCTCTACCAAATGCATCTGGTAATTGTGAAAGAGAAATTGTGGAATAAAGAAAAAGTAAAAGATACGAGAAATTTCAGGGTAATAGAGCTTCAGTTCTACTTGGTGGCTGTCAAAAGCTTTCACAATATGTATGTGAGAAATTGTGGTCGCTCAAATACATTTCTTGTCAGTACATTCTCCAATAAATGAAGAAACTTAAAAGGCTGGTTTAAATTGCACATCTTAAACAACTGCTAACACAATTATTGCAGAATTGATGTTCAATTTCTCTTTTTTTTTTTTTTTTGTAGAGGGTGAGTAAAGACAGAATTTTAGTTAGGTTTTGTGCATCAACATGTGCCTGCTATTGCATGCACAGCAAGAGAAAGACTTACTTGCTTGTTAAAAAAAGAGTGTACTTTTATTAATTTAAAATTATTACACTGTAAGTAGACTAATGCTTTCTGGGGAATGGGAAAGCAAAGAGATAGGTTGATGGAGACTTATAAATTGTATGAAAAGAAGTCTAGTTCTGCTTTAGAAAAAAGTATATATAAAAAGAAAATGTTAAGTGGGGAAAAAAAAAGTAGAAGGGATGTGTGTGTAGAAATGGAGACAAAAATCTGTTAAACAGAAAATTTGGAATAGAATTGCATGAAAGCTTTGATTGTTTCTAACTTGCTGTGGAACCAGTCTGGTGGAGATCAGGACTTAGTGCTTTGCAGTCCCCCGTCGGGGTTACTGAGCCTGTTTGGACAAGTTCAGAACATTTTACAAGTCCAAGCTTTCCCTGCAATCATGTTCACTGGAATAATGAATAAATTGTATTTCAGAATTCTAAAGTAGTAACAAGTGACTTCTTTATTCAATATTCGTTTCTATGGACATGCTAAAAATTGTGCAGGTGAATTTCAGTTTTTTGTAGAACTGAGAATTAATCATTTGGCTAGAAATGTTTACTTGCTGATCTCTCACTTTTCTTGCCTAGCTTCGAGTCAAATCGGTGTTAAAAAAAACCAAACCTTGAAAACTGTAACAAAAATTAATTCTGTGCCTGTTTTACCAAAAGGACACAGAAATATGAAGATTCTCTGGAGTGTGCACTCCTTTATATGGAATGCTCTATTGTCTTTCTGCATTTTTACTTCATTCAAACAAAAATTGCAATGCAACCTTAATTGTGAATCCTGTGGGTGTGAGGACATTCAATACTTACAGATCTGTTAAGAGGCAGCTGTTACATTGCCATGGAACATGATGACATGGTACATATTTCTAATCAAAATGTTTGGTTAACAAGAAGGTCAGAGAAGCAATTAGTGGTGGAATACAGTTCTACTGTGTGCCACGTTGTGTTTGACTGAAATACAAACTGACAGCAGGGCGATTTCTGCTTTTGGAATCACAGAGGTGACCTAGGGCACTCTATCAAGCTTAGTTTGACCCTGACAGCTTTTGACCAGCTATTTGTTGTCATATCTTTCTGACTGAACGAGATGACAAATATACACAAGACCTCATGCTCAAATACTGCATTCTGTGAAGTGAGACGGATTTTGACCTTTAATTGGTAGAGGTCTCTGGGTCTTGTGACTCCACATCTGCTATCTTCATTGTCTTGGAGTGGACAGAAATTCTGTTAACTGCTGTAGCAGTATGCGCTCCCAGAATAGGAAAAATGTAGCTGCACTTAAATGGCATCAGAAGACTTTTTATTCTACAAGACAGTCCTTTTTCTAAAATAAAAGAGATTGCTCTGATTTTACAGAAGAGGGTTTGCTCCAAGTAATAAGACTCTTAATGATTCATGTTACTTGGCACTGATGCGGAGGCCTAACGTGACAAAACAAAAGAAAAGATTTGGGCTCAGTTTGAAAACAGTTGAATAAATAAATAAGAACTTTGTCCAGGGCTAGAACATTTGAATGAGTGTATCTTTACATTTTTAATAAAAGTATCATCAGTTTCAGAAGTTAACCTTTCAAAAGAGGAGGAAGAAATTAATAATAATTTTATTTTTGTGGTAATAGCTAAAATGAGACCACTGTTCTCTTTAATTTTTCTAGAGCTGATTCATATTTTTCAATTGATCTTTAGAACATATAGATTGCCCGGGCAAAATTATTTACCGTGGATGTTGTCATGCCATCAAATAAAAGTTGGCTAAGCCTTGAAATATCATTTATTTACTTGAGTTTTTTTCTCTGTTTTGCATGCACTTACTTTTTTCCATGCATGTGACCTTGGTGTCTGAGTATGTTCAGTTGTTTGTGGACTGCTGTTCTATCTTTCTGAATACTAAGTTTGCAAGCTACAAGTTGAGGAAAACTGCCTTGGATTAATTGAGAAGCATAGAAAGTCTGTTCACTGGGGAGCTGACTTGTGAAGAGAGGGTAAAAATCAGTGAGCAACACAACAACAGAAGATAGTTTATAAATGAGCACGGAAGAGTATCAATAACTATGTGGCTTCTCATTCCTGCTCTTGGACTGCTTCTGTAAAGCCTTTAATGGGTGAGCTGGCTAGATGAATATCTTGTGATCTCAGTTCCTTTTGTCTTAGCTCTTCCACACATAACAGCTCCAGGAAGGCATGAAGAGGGTCACTGCTCAAAGCGACCAGGCATTTTCAAGATACCACTCAGCTGCTTCTCAGTGTCAGAGCTTCTAGTCTCCTGCTCTTACCAGATCCTTTTGCCTGGAAAAGCCCTCAATAAGTGTTATTTGCCACTTTCCTCTGCTTGCTCTTTGCAAAGTTTGCTGTTCAGCCCCCACTTTTATTGGTCCTGCATTCAGCTACCTGCTGCCTGCTTCCCATTCCATGACTGTTCCCCAGACTACTCTTTCCTAATTACAGACTGCTAGCCTGTAGCTAAAGTCTATCTCACTCAATCACATGCTTTTTCCTCTGAAAATCTGGTTTGCTATTTTTTCCCTGGTTCAGCAAGCACACCCTGGGATGGTGCCTCAGTCCTACCTATCCTATTTGGGAAGGACGAAAGGACTACCAGTGTATTAACACGTGTACTACAATATATGTGGAAGTATACAGACTTATTTGATATAAAAATATAACTGCATTATTTAAGCTCTGGTGAATCATTTAAGATCTCATAAGACACTGCTTCCGACATTGATAGAAATCAGGAGAGATTTGAACAGCTTCACATTACTTTTTATTTCAAGCTGTTTTAAAGTAAAGTGTATAATGATTAATGGCAATGACTTATGATGGGTGAATGTCTAGTGGGTACCATGCCGTCAGCACTAAGTATTTTTCTCTTATGAGAATGTAGTTCCTCTGTGGAGTCTTTAATCATAAAGTTGATTTTAGTGGGCATATACATGAGGACTATTGTTTGGCAAGGATTTCCAGATCCAGGCTGTTGTCTAAGAAAGACGTTAATGATCAGAGCAGGATAAAAAATGCTTTGACAGTAAAACTCTTAAAGTACCAGGCTGAGAGGTACTGCAAACACTAGTGTCATCTAGGTAATACAGAGACACTTGCAGAGATTTGCAGAAAAAGATATTAGAAATATAGAACAAATCTATAGTGTGAGACTGAACAAATGTGAGGAGAAAGTAGCCTATACAACATACATTTAGCAGAACATATAAAAAGAAAATAAAGCAGAAAATAAGGCATTGTTTGCAGCATGATAAAGGCTCATAACTGGATTTGTGTCATCAGAAATACCACAATTCAATCTCTTACTCCAAGTGAAAGCTGTGGTAACAGTCTTGATGAAGCGTATGCTGATGAATACTCTGTAAATAGTAATCATTTGCAATTATTGCTAGTAGCTGGATGTTGTCTCTTTCTGTTTTATGTTTGCATTTGGTTCAAGAAGGGTGTGAAAAGAATCTTCTACTCCAACAGTGGCTTCTTGTCCCAATTAAAGCTGCATGAAAATAATTAAACTCCCCAAACTTTATACAGCTTAAAAATGTTAGTTGGAAAGACTTTATTTATTTTTAAAATAAAAGTCGCAGCAGTTAGGCCATTCTCTCTTCCTAATACATTACCTGCCTGTGGTTGAACACTGGGGACTTTTGCTGTGAATATCCAGGGCTTTAGTCAATTGTCTAAAGATAGGTTTCTAATTAAGATACCCTGACTTAGTCACATGGGGCTGGTGGGTGCTTTTAAGATGTATGGGATATTTGTGCCCCTCTGAAAAGGCAGTTGCAGTATCTCTATGGTGCAGTGTGTCTGTGTCAGGAAACAAATTTGTTGGTTGTAAATGCTGAATGTGGAAGCAATCAAACGAACAATATTTCTTGAAACAAAATGAAAATGTTTCTTAATATAAATTCGTCTTTTACTCTCTGTTAAAATGCACACACTAACACATACAACCTACAGGGAGACCTACATTCCTTGTGTTGGTGTGTAGGTGTATACAGAAGGTCATTTGGTGAGACAATGTCAAAAGGGGGGTCCAAGTTGGGCTCTTGCCAGAGCACTTCATTGGGGTCCATTCTCAAAGTGCCCAAAAGAAATGGGGTATTGAGAACAGACTTCATGGCTAATCGATGACCAGCTGATGTTCTTCCTAAAGCAAAAATATTTCTGCTGAACTGATGTACCACCTGCCCAGTGGTCTTGCAAATGACTGGGTCTACAGCACCCGGACCAGTAGGTCCCATTGTGATGGAGCGGGAACAACATATTCTCTGCAACAGTCAAAAAGATAAGTAGATCACTTGGGAAGGCATCACATAGGAGTCTAACACATCTATTTGTTCAAGAGTTTATTGGCCAAGTACTGTTATCAATGCAGTGCAAACCATGGCACGTTCAAACCCTGTGTTAACACCTTTCTTTCGAAGATGCTCATCTAAGGTCCAAAACAATGATTAGTTGCACTTTTAGAACATTCTTTTTAGTTCTTCTCAAATTCATACTGAAGAACATCACTGTCCACAGTCTTATGCTTTCTTCTGGGTTGTTGTTGGATTTCCTACTATCTTTATGTTAAGGGCAGAATTTTAGCTATTGCTACAATCCTAGTGCACACAGCAAGAGTCCTGGGACAAATTTGCCATCTACTGTTTAATATTTTAGTTGCGAATTTACGTTTAGCTGATTTGGTATTATACACCTGATCATAGAAAGTTCACTGAGATCCCAGGAATAGCAAGTTGATTTTTTTTCTTAATATTTTATTTTATTTTATTTTATTTTATTTATTTTTTTTTAAATATGAACCTGAACAAGTGTCTTCCATGTCGTTTGGTAACCTTGACAGAAAAATCGGATCTCTTCCCCTGCTCCCCTTCCTCCTTCATCTCCTGCTTTATTCTTTCTGTGGGATCTAATTACCTGGTCCATGTGCCAGGCCCTACATACTCAGGTCCTTAGACTGAATCCCCCTCCAGTAATAACATGGAAAACAATTCTGTCTTGGTGGTTCTGAAGAGCAGATAATTTTATGACTTAATATTCCAAAATACATTTTTAGAAATATATTTTTCTGAAACGCCACTGTTAACTTTTTAATTTATATTTATATTCTTAATATTACTGTTCTGTTTTATTTAGCCCATGAAAACAGATTGCAGTAAGAGAGGCTGCCATTTGACTTACGACTTGCTCCTGCAGCTGATTCCATTTTATTTCACATTTTACTTAGATTCAACAGAAATCAGTCCAGCAGCCCCAAATGGTTTTGGTTTAAAATCAGCACATAGAATATCAGCACAGAAACAAATTACAATATATGTTTCCAAACCAGATTAATACCTTTTCTCTTTGCTGCAAGAAGTAAAACGTGTCTGCTTGGCATTCCCCACAAAGCAGCACTTTACAATAGAGCAAGTACTGAGCAGAAATGTTACGGTGCTACTTTGCAGTCAGCATATGTAAAATCAGATTCTGTCTAGTCAGGTTTAGACACTGAAAAAGACACCTCTTTTGGCTGTGACTGATATTCAAAGATTATGTAGTTTTGTGTTTATCTTGTTTTTTTTTCACTTTGTTCTCCCATGCCAGCTTCTGCTCTTTCCCAGTCTTCAGGTGTTTCCAAAGCAAGAAAGCACTGTAGTTTTCTCCAAGAAGAATGGCATTACTTCCCATGATATAATTCAAAAGGAATTGCTAAAATACTTGGAATTTCCTCAGTAAACATTTTCAGCTTTTCGTGTGGATTTTGGGAGCTTGTGGCTGACTCCGCTTGCCCTGCCCAGAGGCAGCTCTGCCCTTGGGATGTGAAGTGAGGGCTGAGGGTGAAAGCACCCAGCCTTCCGCAGCTCAGCTCCCCAGGGCTCCTAGAGGAAGACAGTGGGGCATCAGAGGGATGCAAACTGCTCTTCACATGCTACGTGCAATCACACATACGTGTACAATTTATTAAGGATGGAGAGCCTCTTAGGCAGAACGGATGGGGCAAATGAAGAGAGAGACAGAAAGAGCAGATGTATTGGTCACTCTTTAAACTGCTCTCAATCCCTGGCTAATCAAAATCCCGCAATAAACAAGACCAGTTCTGTGCATACATCTGTTCAGCATTCAGCCTATACTGTCAGTGGTGTCTTGCTGAATTCTTTGAGGCTTAGAGCCTTTAGCACCTGCAAGATCAGATCCTTGACTGTAACCAGATGGTGGCATTGTAGCATTACAGCAGTTTTCCAAAGATGTCATAATTTCACTTGGGGTAATCCAGAAAACTATGAAAAGCAGAGAATCTGTTTTGAAGCAGAATTCACTCTAAAAATGATGCACATGCACCTCGAGCTGAAAGAGTATGCATACGCGAAGGGTTCTTTTAGTCACTAAAAACAATAAATAAAATTTAAGTTTAAAGAATAATCACCAACAATAATAAAGTGTTATGTTTAAAGAATAATCAATGTGTAGAAAAATCCAAGCAGGCAGTAATACTTAATTTCTTAATGGAGCTCTTTAGGATTTAGAAAAGTTTATGTGATATTGGTTGGGAGAGAAATTTTAGGAAGAAGGAAGGGAATTACACTGGCATATGTCTAAAAGTGCATTAAATCTGAAAAGGTCAAATTAGAGAAATAATACAATTTTATTACACCTTACTTGTTCTTTCCTTTTCCTTCCTTTTTTTTTTTTAAACCAGGAAAATCATGGTGTGTAGATTGTGGCGCAGAAGCATAAAGTGGAGACATAATAATTCTAAATGTGATTCTACCTCATTATTTCACTGTCATTTCTTATTAACCCCCTCAGCTTCATTCTCTTCAGTTCTGAAGTAAAGTGCTGCAATGCTTTCAAGACTGAAAGTACTGATTAGTTAGTATCTGCCAAATGTTGAAAAATGTTGTGTGCTAACAACATTTTATCATGTTCACAAATGAGGGTCACAAGGGAGCCACTGTTAACCCCTTCTCCAAACCAGCTGCTTTCTGGTACGTCAATACTTGTATGGGGTTGGTGACACACCTGGAGGGCAGCACTCAGCCCCCATTCTGCTCACTGCAGACCTTTGACTCTGAATTTATTCTCAGAATAGTCTCACCATCAGCCTTTCATTTTTACTGTTCTTTCATCCTGATGAGAATGAAAGCATACCACAAATCTCAAAACTCAGTTTGAAAGAGAAAGCTGTTTTTTTTTTTTTGTGTCTGAGAGTGCTCATTGGTCTAAACCCAGAGAAGCAACACAGTGACCTGTGGGCCAGGCACTGCTGTCTCCACTTGTGTGGAGTGGTGTCTTTCCTAAGATAATTTTAACTGAATGAATTCTAAACAGTAATTAAACCTTATCCATACTGTGTGGTTGCCACCTCATAGAGATTTTCTGAATGGTGGGATTTTACACAGGGGCTTGATAAGTGAAGAAACTTTCTCTCTCCTGCTCAGCTCCAGTCCTACCTGTCCTCTGATCTGCTTCCTGCATGACTTGTCTGCTTCTTGGCAGTTGAGCAGCTGATTGGGGATGCTTAGAACCAGGTAGTACATCGCAGGGAAAAAAGGAAAATGTTGGCAGGCAGTGCTAGAAAGAGCCCAGCAGTTTTGAGCAGCTCAGCCCACTGTCACTCTCGTAACAAAATGCCCAGCTGCTAACTGGAAGATGGGGAAATCTTTGTTGCCAGCCTCTGAAAGCTGGGGAAAGACCACCATGGAGGAATGCGATTGAATTGAAAATGGGAATAACTGAGTTGGTGGCTAAAGATAGAGGACTGATTTGAGCTTGTGATATCTTACAATGAAGTGTAAGGCCTCCTGCAGCATGAGATCTGCTGTCTCAGTAAGTCTGTGAGAGAGGACGATGATGGTTTTATTTGCTTACATGGTACAGGCAAGGTGGACAAGAACAAAAGGAAAAGTGAAGAAACGCCAAGTTTTTCTGAAGTGTGTTGAAATTCTGACTGAAATTACTGATTCTGGAAGGGGTCATGTCCTCACCATCACCCTTTCACTTGTGCATATTTGTGCAGGAATTTAATGTAGTTGTGAGGTGCACCTTTACTGTAGCTAGCTTGAATTTGCATACAAATTAATAATTTCTCTCAAATAAAATCATTCTGAGTGAGAACAGCGTTAGTGTGAAATACCACGAGTCTTCATAGTGGGTAGTATGTGTAGCCTCTGAGACCTGCAGAGTGAATCCCACAGCTATTTTTTCAGATGCCTTATGCTGATTTACTCTATAGGTTATTTCCTCATGCCCTGTGGCCCTGGCTTGCACAGCCAATCTGAATTTGCATGGTGCATGTAGGATTTCACTAAAAACCAATCAAGAAGAAATAACCTCTTAAAGATCTGGCATGTTTGGATGAGTTTTAGCTTATACCCTCAGTGAGGAGTGAGCTTGTGTTGAACTCACGAAGATAAGCATTTACTGCATGGAGAAAACTTGTCACAGGGACTACTATAGCTCAAGATAACTTTGAAGTGATGACAGTCCACAGAAATGGTGGTTTTGTCCAGGATCACATTGGAAGGAATTGTGATATACCTGGCTATAACACCTGGTAGATTTGGCCCTACCTTCTTGCTTGAACGGGATTGCGAAAGCATTATCTCATAAATCATCCTAAAATAAATGAGGTGGAGGGAAAAAAAAAGAAGGTAGTTCTTCCTTTCTTTTAGCAAAAGAAGGAGTTAGCATATGGCTTTTGTTTTACCATTGACTTCAACAGAAGCCCATTGAGCCTGTTTTGTATCTGAAGCTGAAAGCTCACCACTTGTTTAGCTTTTTGTCTCTTACGTTGTGGGTGCAGGACAGTGTTATGCGACATGAAGGCATAGATAGGGACCCAGGTGTTGCTTCTGACTAAAAGCCTCTCTGCTGGAACTTCCTGACTAATTTGCCTGATTACAAAGACAGCAGGTGTCAAACATATCAGAAAAAGAACAAAAGATTTTATCTGTCCATACTTAATTAAAGGCAGAAGTGCACTCAAGCCTGGCTGGCTAAACCAGAAGGCCGTGAGGGTAATAGTGTTTTCATATAATTGTGCAGGAAGAAATTTAAGATGATTGCTGAGAAAAAATGCAATTAAAATATAGCATTATTTTCCAATTTTTTTTTGTTCTGTTTTGGTTTTTGTAGAAAAGGATTATGTTTGGATTTCCTCACAGTTGCTTTTTTTAATATGTACTTTTTGTGAATACAGCACATGATATAAATTTAGAATATACAAGGTAGCCTGATAAATATGCAGAATTATATCATCTTAGATTTAGTTTAAATGTCACTGAAGGAACAGGCTTTCAACTCCATCATCTTCAGTGGTTACATTATTGGATTTTTAGCAGTTTAAATTTTGTATTACACGAATCCTACCTATTCATCAAATGAAAATGTGGCTCACATATCTTACGCTTCACCTCGCTACTGCATGTTTTGCATGAATTCAGTCACCCTTTCACTTCTGTAAAGGTTTTCAGCATAAAGGATTAGGACAAGAGATGTAATCTTTTTTAATAAGAGGCACTTTCCAACGAAAATGACAGTCATAGGTTAGCTTAACTATGTAATGTTGTTGTGGAATATCAGTGATGTTTTTATCTAGCTTGCAAAATTTACTCAAATTATTGTACAACAAAACCAGATCTATGCCTGCCCTAGAAACATTCTGGAAAAATACAGTTGCAGTGTTTTCGTATTATTTTCTTGTTTGATTGCAATTAAAAGACTTAAGATGGCTGCATATTGCGGTATATGTCATTTCCCAGTTAATAATTCAGAAGACTTACATTATAGAGTGTTTTTATAATATTAATTAAAATTAAAAGGGTGTGCTAAACACCAAGGGTTTAGCAGGGCTGCTAGAGGAGATACTGCTGTAATAAGACTAGCAAAATACCATTGACTGACTACTCAAAGGTGTAGCATCAACCTGGGAATTCAAGATGCTTTGAAAATGACAAATACTCTATAAATAAAACTGCTTAACCTTCAGATATATTATTTCACTAGATTTGTAATTGTTCCATAAAGACTATGATTCTGCCTCTTGTACTTAAATAGTTCTTACATCTATAAAGCCCTCTCTGAACATTCAGTTTCTTCAGAATTTTTACTATGCTAAAGAGTTTAGTACCAGTAAAAGTCACAGTCTGATTTCCTGATTCAAACTTCAGTGACCAGGCTGGAAGGGTTCTTGACTGGCTTTGAATCCAATTCCGATGTTCTGATACAAATAAATGAAAATATTTCAAATGTATCCTTAAAAAGGTGCTTATATCAGATCCTAGGAATTTATACTGGACTCAAACACTTGCTGAATTTGTTTGCCAAAATTAAACCATAACTCACAGTTGTTCCAAGTAATACTTTATGGCATTCTCAGTGAATATTTGCAATTAGATTCTGATACCATTAGTTAACGTCCAAAGCCTGAAGCTTTTGAAGAATTTGCATAGATTTAATTTGGCTGGTCTTCTAAGTTTTGTAAGCAGTTGTGATTATGCTGTTGAAGAATAATTTTGGTTGTACTTCACCATCCCTTATGGGAATATCTAGGATAAAAAAAATACTTGTCACTGAAGTACTTAAATATGACATGAGAATACTCCTAAGGATCCTCATTTACTTTAACAGAGAATGTTATGTTTAGCATTTTTCTTGTATAATTTTTTCTTCTAAAGATGAGAACAACGCTAACAGTACTTACGTCTTTTCAGCAAATTTAACAAGCTGGGCTATTTCTCAATACTGAACATTTTAAAAACCCCATCCCACCAGATTTCTAGAATATGTATCTGAAATAGAAAAAGTTACTGTAGACCACAGAGCATTGTTCTTTAGTGGAGGAATATCTCTCATAGGAAAATTCTGAATTTTCTATTTTTTTGCTCTCTTTTAATAATGTCACTATTTAGGGTCCTTGATCCAGGGTGTAAAGCACATAAATGGGGATGTACAATTATTTTTTTGAGTTTGTCATGATGACGAATGCAAAGTGGGCAAGCAAGTAATGGCAACACATTGAGTAGTAATTGAATGCTACTGGTATCTATAAGATAACAATAAAAGAAAAATTAATAACCTACCTGTCAAAATAGTAATTTAGACTGCCTAGAGAAAGAAAGTTAGTGCTCCTCATCAGACCGTGGATGAGAAAAGGCAAAGCAAAGTGTTTTCTCTTTGGAATAGAAAGCTGAGTGAAACTGTGATTGAAAAAATGGTTGAGTTTTCCCTCAACTTGAAATAAATGTCATTCCTCTTATACTTCGGCTGAAGGCAAAAAGTGACCATAGTTACTAAAAAGAAAACATAAACCCCAACAGATTCCCAAAATACAGTTCCAGAAGAACAGTGTGAGACCAGTAAGGCGATAAACAACATACATTAAACTATACCAAGATAAAGCTTCTGAATAAATTTTCCCACTAGGGTGCCTGTGGCCAGGCAGCTGAAAACATATTTAAGTTAATCTCTCAGGCTACAGTTCAAGGATGCTCTTCAATACATGCTGAATCAATTTCTATTCAGGAAGAGTATGCACAAGACTAAATTTAAGCATGTATTTGCACCCCATTGATCTCAATGGGGTTTAGGGAGAGACCTAATATTAAACATCTGCTTAAATATTCTTTCAAATAGGGACGTTATCCCAAATGGAGTTCAGAGTATTAGTTTTGCGTGTTTCTTTAATTTGTTAAATTCAAGGGACAAATAAGGAATTTTCCTTCTGCAAAGCATTTTATGATCACATTGTATCACAGTCTGTTGTACTAAATAACAGTTTAACTGTTTTCCATTCAGCAGTTATAGTGCTTGGTTGTGTGAAGCTGAGCAGGGTCATGGAAAGTAGTTCTGGAAGTGTGGCTGCCAGGCACATGATCGATGCATTCCAGTGCATGCCTATTCTCAGATCTGCATTGCTGTAAGGAAAAATGTGTATATTAAAAAGCTTTGGGAGTGGATTTCACCTCAGTCAGCTTTAGTTGTTGAAAGCTCTGTGGAAAGTCTTAATGGGTCATCCTACACTCGTCTTGTAACAAATGGAGAGGTGTGGATTTCCTTGGAGGACAATTCACCTGACTTGTGTTAGATAAGCATTTTAGATGTGATAAATTGCTCTGGGGAGGTGGGGGACATTTAACTCTTTTTTTTTTCCTAGCAACTGCAGAGGAATATAAGGTGATGCATTTAGACACCCACTTAGATACCTAAGTAGGGTCAGAGGACTCTCACTTCCTGTGCAATATCCGTATTCGCTCATCATGCATTTGACATGGTCATTAGCTTTGCAGTGTCAAAGTAAAAGAATTATTTTTTATTAAATAAGTATCTGAAACGTCTGTCTGGCTTTACCTTGCTTGGTGTTTTTTGAATATTACATGTTGGTAAAATTCCAAATGGTGGAAATTTCTATCAACTGACTGCGTTAATTATATATGGAAAACATATATACAGAATGTATATAAAACGTATATACAGAAGCATTTTTTTCTGGTCAGTTAAAATATGACTTCTATTAAAACACCAAGGTTTTTGTGTAAAATTTTTATTTTCTTCCTGAAATATTTTGGAAAATAAGAGGTTTGTTTGCTGTCACTGTTGGTGTTCAAGTGGTGGAAAGTGTATCCTTCTAAAAATTGTTAGGAAAAGGGAATGGTGAGAGTGTGCCACTAAGGTGAGCAGGTAGGCGTGCAGTACTTATAGCTGTTCATCTTCTTTTACCTGGTAGTCTTAGATTAATCTTCCCTCCCTTGCTTTTTCCTGATGTTTTTCAACATCAGAGCACAGAGTACTAAGTGTACGTTCTCTGATCCATTATAATGATACCACAATTTCTTGCAGGAGTCTTGCAGTCTAAAGGTGATAAATATATTTACTTTCCCTAAAGGAATCAATTAATCACAGAAGTCAGAGATCAGGGAATCTATTTTCTTCACTCTTGCAAGCATGGAATATATTCACTCATAACCAGTCCCAGAACAGATTTTGGACAGAAGCTCAAGAGGTAGGTAAACATTGACAGTTTGGCAGGCAGCAGAATAGTTTGGGTTTTTTATGTTGAGATTCTGACAATTAAACACTGTCATTGTCTTAGGAAAATTAATACAAGAAAATGATGAGAAATAAAAAGCTTCTTCAAGTAAAGTTTGTGCTAATCAAACATCATACAGTGTATATTTAAAACCAAACCATTTTGATGTTGCCTTTTCAGATGCGCACATTTAATGTGTGTGTTTTCGGCAATGAGTTTAGATGTATTCCTTAATACCTTTGTATCCTTGCCTGTGTAAGTATTAAATGAAACCAGATTCCCTTTGATTTTCAGAACAAGTACATTGCTTTACTTGAGCAAAGCATAATGATGTGTTATGTTTTTTGTTGATGGATTGCCACCTGGCCCTTTCTGGCATAGTATTGCATTCCTCACTCCTACGAGTTAAAACCTCTTTTCCATCTTAAACAACTCACATATTCTAGAGAAATATGCAAGAATCGTGGAGTCGCCATACAGGAGTATGTAAAACCAAGATTCTGATAAATAATCTGTATTTGTTGTTGTGAAAAGATGGTAAAATATAATTAAGTGCTAAGAAAGATAAAATCCATGAATTTGTGAACAGTCCATGGAAAGAAAGAGTACCTAAGATTTGCAAAGGGAGATACTCTTCCTTGTGTGTGCGGGCATGATCCTGAAAATGCATGGTAAATTGTATCTCAACAGCTTTATGACAAGCAGTAATACATGTCTGGAATGAGTGCTTCAGAGTGGCTGCTGAATTTGGCTGAAATAAGATAATCTTTGGTTGCCACCAGAACACTGAGCTCATGGTTTCTCCAATTCTATTCTAACATGAACTGTATCCTGCAGAATTGTGCCCTTACTGAAATAAAATAGGGATTTGTTTTCATTTACCTCTTCATTCCTAACTTTTGTGTGTCAAACACACTACCGAAAGTTCTCATTGGCAGACTGATCAGTCCACTGCAGACACAACATGCTTTTCTGACTGCAGTGCAGGGAATTTTGAAGCTACGTTTATCATGTGGGACTAAGTCCAGCTTTGTTTTTTTTCCCACATTCTAACAGATTGGCATGATCCAATAATTTTTTCAGTATCTCTTCTACTGATATTGCCTCAACTACAATATCAATTTTTCCAGACAGCAGCTTGTTAGTTCCTTGACCTCAGGTAGGTGCAATAGCAGTGAGCAAGATAAAGCAGCTTTCCCTGGAAAGCAAAACTGATGTTTTCCCACATATATATAAGAATTGTTTTAAGACTTGATTCTGACAAGCCAAGCCCTGAATTTTCTTGCAGCCAATGAATTTTATAATTCTAGAGCTTTTTTTTCTGTTCAAAGAACTATTTCAGGAAACCAGGCAGCATTTCTCACAGATTTATACATCTGACTTTCCCTGACCCGGTTGTATTGGCATCCCACTACACAGAGCTAGGAGCTGGAAAGGATGAATGTTTCCCATCCAGCTCTGAGAAATGCTGGGCTGACTCTGTGACAATTGCAGCATGCCTTTAGCAACCGAGGCTGACATCTAATAAACCAAGAGAGCTGAGACAGGGTTGTGTGTAAAGCCAGTCATTTTTGTATCTTATGAAGAGTGTGAAAGAGTAACAAAATACATGAGACATGACTAACAAGAACGCAGCTGTGGAGGGGATGGACTTTCCGGTATGGAATGACTTCTTTTGTAATTGGGAACTGAGCCCATTTCATATGGAATCATTAACTTCTTGAGTGCTTAGAATAGCAATGAAATTTTTTTGCATAACATCAAATGATCCTGTTCTCGTTTTCTGTCACTATCTGGCCAGAAAGAGCCTATGTCAACTACACAATTAGATTCTACCACATGTCAATATCCTAGGTAAGTATTTATGGATACAATTGTTAATGAGCAGAAATGATTTCTGTCTGGATCATCCTCGGTTTAGTTAAAGCCTTTTAAAATGGTATCCAGTATAACTCTCTAGTTGAGCTATGGGTTTTCCTAGAATGACCAAGAAAATGTTCTTTAGGGCAGATCTTGGCTGAAAAACCTTCAGGAATCATGGTGTAGATCTTACAGTCTCTAGGCATTTTTTGGGTTTTTTTGTGTGTATGTGTGCCTATGTGCTTCTACAGCTTCTTTTGTCAAAATTGCAAAGAATTTTAACTTGGAAGAATCTTTTATGCTTTCTTTAAAACATTTTAGATAATTCATGAATACCACAATTCTTGTGGAATGCTGATCCAAGGAGGAAAAAGGCTAGATCTTGTCGTAAAGATGATGAAAATTTAGCCATCACAATCCTCTGCACTCCAATAATTACTTGCTGAAGTTAATCTCTTCCTATCTGTTGCCCTCAGGAAAAAGAACTACAGACACAAATCCCAGGCCCTGTGAAAACTCCCTTCCCGATAGATAATATTTATGGATATAAAAATGAAAAGCAATGAGGAAGTGATCTTTATTCTGGACTTTTTCATGTAGCATTAGCAAAACCTATTCTCTCTGATTTCACCTGTAAAATCAACTAGAAATATTAAGTTGCCCAGTGTAATTAAAACTTCTTATGGAACTTTCCAGCTGAGTATGAAAATGTTTCAACAGTTTTATCGTAATCAGATATTTTTAACCACAAATACTTGGAGTTTTTATTTAGTTTCAAAAATAAGTACTTACAAAATACAGAGAAATGTTTTCAGGTTTGGTTGTTTGATACATACGGTTGGGTTCAGTACTACAATTAGTTCCAGTTTCCCTCTTGAGAAGAAAGTATTGACAATGTATTTGAAATGACATCACTACCCAAGCAAGCTGATAGTGTGGGTGCCATGCTTTTTTTTTTTTTAATGCAAAAAATCTGGAAAATATAATCTTAAATGGAGGAAGCAGTAGTGCTGTGTAGAGGCATTCTAACTAGCTGGTTTAAGCTGCCAATTACTGTGGATGCTAATTTTGCAGTGCTGCCAGGATTTTATGTTAATGTTATTGAACAAAAGGCTGAAGTATTTTTTAATTTAAAACTACTGAACTATAAAATTGAACTATTAGACTTCCCATGAATTTAAGTGGACAAAGAGAATATTATGTCAAAGGCTCAATTCAGTCACCTTCAAGCCATTACACCTTTTGAAATGTGAAGCAGTAAGTTGCTGTGGTCTATTATTTTAGGCTGAAGTCCTCTCATGGTTCCTGCTACTATCCTTAAATAAACTTTATTCTTCCCTGCACTCAGTGCCAAATAATGTTAAAATGGAGGACTTCAAATGAATACACTCCCTTCTTCTTCTATGGGGTACTCTCAGCATGCTCAGACAACTTGTTTCAGGGCAGCCTAATCACACGAAAATGAAGAACTTGGCCACCAACTGCACCCTTGCATAACCTTGCAATTCTCCACACCTTAGCACAGGATTCCAGGATAAGGTGGAACAGGCGGTGGACACCCTGTCCTCTTTCTTGCCTTCTGGGTATAAAGCAAAACTGGAACTGAACTACCTGTGTATTTACATGTATGTATTGCTTCTGTTCTCTGCTTACTGTCTACAAAATAGGAAAGAAAGCAGTGTGTTGACATTACCCCACGTGTGAGCCTGGTTATGAAGTCTGATGGCTTAATTTACCTTGTGCTTCAGCTGGCACAACGTAAGAGCAAGGGACCTGGGGTCTGGTGCTGTGCACTTTGCGGTGTGAACTGTCAATCTTTTCCAGAGCTTGAGAATGGGAGTTACATCTCCAGAGAACAGGGCATGAAATCGAGGTGCCCTCAGCACTGAGGGCCAGGGCAAAGAAGATGTCTTTGTCTTCTGCAGCAGCCTCTGAACTGCAGTACTAAACACAGAGCCCTATTTATGAAGCTAGACAAGTGTGTGTATGCAGTTGTAAGGAGCAATGGCACACTTGCGGAAGCAAGCTGTGCCTCGTTGCACCCAGCACCCTTTCCCCTTCTGACAGAACTGAGCCATCAGGTAAATTGTTGTGGTTTTATTCCAGCTGACAGCTAAGCCCCACACAGCTGCTAGCTAAGTGTCCCCATTCATCATCCCTTGGTGGGATGGGGGAGACAACCAGAAGACTAAAAGTGAGAACACCTGTGGGTTGAGCTAAAGACAATTTAAAAGGTAAAGCAAAAGCTTCACACACAAGCAAAGCAAAGCAAAGCATTAATTCACCACTTCCCATGGGCAGGCAGGTGTTCAACCATTCCCAGGAAAGCAGCAATCATGCGTGACAGTTACTTGGAAAGACAAAACGCCGTAACTACGGATGTCCCTCCTTCCTTCTTTTCCCAGCTTTTACTGAACATGACACCACATGGAAAGGAATATCCCTTGGGTCATTTGGGGTCAGCTGTCCCAGCTGTGTCCCCTCTCAAATCCTTGTGCACCACCCACAGTCTCCCTGCTGGTGGGGTTGGGTGAGAAGGAGAAAAGACCTTGATGGTGGTTAAGCTCTGCTCAGCAGTAGCAAAAACATCCCTGTGTTATCACCCTTGCTTTCAGCACAAATTCAGAACACAGCACCATGCCAGCTACTATGAAAAAAGTAACTCTATCCTAGTCAAAATCAACACACACAGTAAGTGATTCTTCTGACCTTTACATGTGTCTGACTTTAGAGACTGTAGCTGCAACAAGAAAGATACATACACATATAAATTTTTAAGAGCCTATCTCATTTGTTGCTGCACAGTAATTTTAGAAAGAGACTTAGACAGATTGCAATGCAGTCACGTGTGAAGATGGGATAGTGGACTGGATCAATGATTTAATGAAAGTGTTTGAGGCTTTTATTGCATTCCAGTGGAGGAAAAATGCTTTTGAACACCATGTGTTCAACACTTGCAACCAAATAGCAGACGAAATATTTGATTCATTTGCAGCAGACCTTTGGTTACTTTCCAGAAAATGCTCAACTGTTTTTTTGATGAGATCACTGCTAAAGTTGTTGTTGAAGACATATTGTGGTACAGGCTGAGTGTTATTCCAACTGCAGTTTTGTACGTTTTCTCCTCTTAAGGAAGAGCAGACTACAAGTTCTATTATCTTCTAGTGATGTAAGCAGTTAATATTTGAATTATGTGGAGTCTCATGTAAGGTATAAAACCTATAGACTGATTGGCACAAGCTGACAATTCACAGACCACTGGATAATCTGGAGAGTTTGTGTGTTTTCTAGAGAGAGGCCAGGCTTCTGCATCTTTTGGCTCTTGAATCCAGTTCTCCATGTTGTATTTTTTGTTTTTGTTAGAAAAATACCTAACCCCGTCTCTGTACCTATTGCTGACAACAGCAAGAGTTAGGTGTAGATGCTGTGTGCTTCATCTAACTAGGACAGGAAATAGTGCATCTTGGCTCCCTCTGTGAATCCTGCTCTGGGCTGCGTGCGTGATCCTTGTAAAAAAAAGTGGCATCTCTTTCCTTCAGCTGTATGAGCCAGTGCATGATTCACATGTGATTAATTTGGGGAAAGGAAACAGGATAAAGTAAAAGTAGGGCAGCAGACAGTACACAGTAGATGTGAACTCTAATGATTACACAACAAATCCAGTTAAGAGGACATCATATGATATGACAAAATTAAACTAGGCTGAACAGTGGATGTTTGAAAAGGCACCTCCTTTGTCTCTGAATTTAATACCGAAAGCTATATGTGAGTAAAACAGAACTCGGCTATGGCCATATACGTCTTATTTTTCTGTGACATTTCTCAATGAAAGGAAAGATTTGTTGTTTCTTTAGAATATATTTGTTTTGTGAGCTGATGATTTTGCAAAGGTGTTTCCTTCTGCATTGTTCCTTAGGCAGAGCTCCAGGAAGGTGATGTTATACATCCCCCAGTCCTGTCTGGCTTTTGTTTTTATCCCAGCAGGGAAATCTGCAGCAAGAAGGGACAAAATTCAGTTCTGCTTAACTGTAGCTGAACATGCAAAATTCCACAGATCTATTCAGAGGTAAAATGTGCCATACTGGTACCTAAAGAATTAGTTCTTCTCTTCCATGTCTCTACAGTCCTTCATTCAAGGACTTGTATGTCTTCCCCCTATCCCTTCCCCAACTTCTTGGGCATGATATTAGGTAGGATCAGATATTTGTTGCCATTTAGTGTGTCTTATAAAGTCAAGGAATGGGTAGCAGCTTATCTTGTCTGTCCTACCTGTGAATTTGTATATACTGAATACATTTACCTAAGATTCCAGAAAAACTCAGATTTACAGGAGAAAAGCATCTTTACCGGAACCATAAACTTACACGTAAGATTTAGTAATGTGTGGAAGAAAGTGAAAAGAGAGATTAAAAATCATAATGTTACTTCTCTACCAATTAGCAGCAGATGCCAGGGACTAGCAAATCAGTTTAGTTTCCTGTTGGGGGAGAAAAAAACCCAATTCTTCAGAATGTTCATAATTTCTTTTTTCAGTTATGTTCTCTGGTTCCCAGAGAGAGTTTTTTACACCTGTTTGTTGTCCCTTCATGTAGGAATGAATCTCAGTAATCATGATGAGCAAGTCAGCTCCAAGAGTAAGATTGGAGATACTATGTCTACCTGAACTGCCTAAGCCATTCTCAAACTGAACTCACCTTGTCTGTACATGCAAAATTCTGGAAGTTTTCTTAGAAACTGAGTTCTGTAGAAAAGCTTTGGCCTTTCAGAAATATTGGGCGCATTTCCAAGTCAGAGTGTTCCAATCATCCTTCTATTTCATGGATATAGTCATTACCTATGTACTCTGTATCCTAAATGTGAAAGTCAAAGACACAAACCAAACCACCACGAAAAAAGTATTTTCCTCACACTTTTTATGTCCTTCACATCTTTAAATGACAAAGTCACCACATCCTGTCCACAATTTTTCCAGAGTTGCACTATTCCTAAAATTCTGTTTTTGTCTTTTCCTCTCTTCATTGAGTTTTGCAGATGTTTTCTACCTAGCTTTCCGGAACTTTATCTCATAGTGGAGGCTGAGGAAAGGGACGCACAATTTCCAGTTCTTCTGCAGAGGATATGTCCCTTCGTGGCTGGAGGAGAGCTGCACGGTGCTGCTGGTAGAAAGAGCATGCTGCAGAATGCACTGGGGAGGGTCACGAATGATGGAATTGCTGAGTGCCTGGAAGGGAAAGGTATAAAATGAAGCAGTGTCAGGAGAAGGCTAAGAAGGTGACCGCAAGTTTAAGTGTCTGAATAGTAATTTGAAGCTCATAATGTAGAAAAGTCTTGCAAACAAAGTATGGAATAATGGAAAGCTTTCCTAGTAGAAAAAGAGAGTCACAAAAATTGGATAGACTTTGCTCTGTAAAGGTGAAGAATGGTGCTGAGCTTGCCCATTAAAGTATCTATGTTCAGATGTCTCCTTGATGGTGAGATGTCAAGGCCTCCATTAGAGGTGATAGCGAGCCAGTCAATACAATCCAGGGAAGCTTGAGAGCAATTTGGATGACCAGCTGACCTGTCAGTTCCTGTTTTAGAGCAAGCTGAAAGTATAGACTAACTCTCAGTTGACTAGAATGGATCTCATTCTGGATGTAGTCTGAGCTTTCAGCCAAACAGAGAACAATCAGTCTTGCAGAACTCTTTCATTGTAATCAGGCTGTTGTTCCCTATTTTAGGCTATCTGACTCACTCAGATTAAAGTCTTGATTCTGTTGCTCACCCACTAGCATTCAGTGCCATTTGAGATACGTAAAGGTGTATTGTCCGGTGGCCAGCCACCACACCAGAAAGGCATGGGGTTTCTATAGCTGCTGTCATATCTGTCAGATTAGGCCTTTCAAATGGGACTAAATAACTATGTGTAGATGGTGGAACTGAGCCTGAAGGTCTAATTTTAAATTCTTAATTGAAGTGACTTTCATCCTTAATCCTCACTGTTTTATGACATGGGTGTTAGAATTACTCAGTACTGAAAACTAGTTTTCAGGTTACTGCTAAAAGTGTAACGGATTGACTGACTATTTTATCTCTCTGTATATCAACTGAGAAAAACCCAACACTTTTTGTCATAACTAGAGAGATCACTCCTCCGGCTGATGGTTTATTACAGGTGGTGTGGTATAGACCCAACTTTGGCATAACTGAAAGCTATTACAGATTTCAGTCTTATTATAGGTTCCTGTAAATGCAGTCCATTGAATGAGAGAAAAGTTACTATTTACAAAAGGGTGTCAAGAAAAGGCTCAAAATAGTATTTCTGCAGCAGTCGTAACATACGCATTTAGAAAAAGGTCTTGTTTCGGTTTATTATATATTCATTGATCGTATTATAAAACCAATAGATGTAGCACACTACAGTGTGCTTTTATTGCATTTTCTGTGGGGTAGATTCTACATTCCGGCTTATGCAGCAAAAAATGACCCCCTGAGAATCAGTGTGCATTACTGTTCTAGAATAGCCCATGGTTTTCACTATGACATAAATGAAAGTGTTCAATTTCAGTGTGTTAGAAAAAGATACTGCAAAATGATCAAAATAAAGGGAAAGTGAGCATTCTGTTTTAAATAGAAAGTAATTGCATGGCAACTTTTCAATTCCATGAGTGAGACAGTAATTTTAAACCTCAGATCAGTACTGTTCACAGTATAGGGAATTGAAGATAGTTTTTTCTTAATACAGGTTAGTTGGGGAGAAAAAAGCCCAGTTTTAATGGGAAGGACTAATGCCACAATCTTAGTGATTTAGTTGCTGAAAGTGACACTGGCAATGGATCACATTCATAATGACATTCTTTAGACATGGTATTCAGATCAAAAATTCTTACTGAAGAAATGAAAAAACTGACTCTTGCATCGGACAGAAAATACAGATTTCCTTAATAAATTAGTTTGCTCCAGGCCAAGTTAGGCCAAGGAAATCTTAAGCATATTACTCTGCCTGCTGTTCCATATTAGTATTTTATCATATTGTTTTGTCTGAAACTAACTAACTTGGCAGAGATATAACACATTATTTCCCCACCAGACATCTGAGACAA
The DNA here is from genome assembly GCA_013397865.1 of Struthidea cinerea. NCBI lineage: Eukaryota > Metazoa > Chordata > Aves > Passeriformes > Corcoracidae > Struthidea > Struthidea cinerea. Next base: position 377,367 of record VZTI01002660.1, read on the forward strand.
TAAAAACAAAGGTGTCTGGGGGGCTTCTGCGTGACAGTTTCAAATAAAGCTACAGTGACTATAGGTCTAGGAAGAAAATGCATTACAGAGATAAGCAAATTAAGTTCCACACTATTAGATACTCACTGTATTACACATTAGTGGATAAGAAGTGCAACTAAGAGAGAGCGTTCAGAGCACAAACACTACAGACTCGCTCAATTTTTGTTTTGTTCTATGAACAGTTCATCACATGTCAGAAAGCACAATACAGTCTGTTTTGATTTGGAAAAGGAATGTGCGCTTTCTTATATTTCACAGTGAGTGATTTGTAATTAAAATCATTACTTCTCTGAATGACAGTGAAAATAAGCTATATAACTCTTCACTATCAGCAGAATATAACAAACATTTTTTTTCTTCAAAGTATGCAGAACAAGACCTGGTTAAAGGAGAAGAGAATACTGGTGTTCTTAATTAAACTGTAACTTGGAAATCACCCAAAGATGACATGTGATAATTGACAGGGGTTATGATACAACAAGCCAAGGAGTAACACAAAAGGTTGGCACATCTGTGTGTAAATTGTATGGCATGTTTTGTTTTCTGTGCTAAAAGAATATTCCTCCAGAAAGTATTCAGAAAAAGTATTTTAAAAGACCCTCATTAAGATAATGAGGGACATGCTTCATTATTATATATTCTATCTTTCTGTCTCCTCGTCCCAGTCTCTTCAATCAGACCGTCACAACATTTTCGTAACTTTGTCATTATCATGCACAAGTGGAATATCAAAGATGAAAGACGGGATAGAAATTGGATGACTTCAGACTATGCATGTCATTTGGTCATGTCAGTAGTTGCTAATTAATTTATCCCATGTCTTATCACTGTACAGTACAAGCCATACATACAGCCCAGTGATGAGCTGTTCATTGAGTATTCTGTTAAAATTAACTGTGGTATCTTAAACCACAAAAGCAACTAGCTTGAGAAGAGAATATTGTCAACAATTAGTTCCTTCCACCATTGTAGTTACTTAGCTGAACTGGTAGCTGCCCAGGATGCTATAGGCCACATCCTGCACAGCCTGTGGTTTTCAGTGCTTCTCTCAATTTGGTCCCGCATGACAACATGTAAGTGCATTGAGTATGGATCTCTTCTACTGACTAGGTTCTCCTTTATCAGTTTTTTAAAAAATGTGCATAATTTTTGGTAAGCCTTGAAGTGTTTGATCTCTGCTGTCTGCTGAAAAAGGAAGGTCTGAGATTGTATGGACTTAATTTCTTTTCTCTGAAGAGATAATGAAAGTACAGAGATTTAAAGTTCATTAAATTATGAAGTGGGGATTTATACCTTAAAAAATAGTGAGGTAATTTATGTTGTCAATAGAATTTAATAATCTGTTCTGCACTGACATAACTGAAACAGCATGGAGAACAGAAATAAAGACACACTTAATCATTCTTATGAAGACCCTACTGGCAAAATAACCAGGCTTTGAAAATTACCGTGGACAGGATAGTTGTCTTTATATGATTTATAATCTCGTAGAATATCACACTGTATTTATACTCCATGTGGTTGTGCTGAGGAAGGAGCAGGGATTCGTGTACCGACCTCCTGCCTCCAAATGCCTCCAGAGTTCTGGCAAGCACTTTTTTCTTTCCGTTTAGCACCTCGTCACATGTGAGTAAAACTGAACAAAACAATTCTGATGATATTTCCTTTGGGCAACACTAGCTCTGTAGAAGGAAAAATTTTTGGTAAACTGTGCCAATTTTGTCAGATCTCTGAGAGGGGTTAGTATCTGGAAACTGGGACCTGGCGGCCCAAGAGTCTCATCTCCTCAGCAGCTGCAGCGCCAAGGGACCACCCAGACAGCCAGAAGCATGTTTTTGGATTTTCCCAAACTCTAATTTTTAAAATTTCTGTTACGTATCCAATTCCTATATATTTTGTTCTTTGAATGCATATTTTTAAAAATTTTTCTCAGGGTAAGTGTGCACTGGTTGAAGTTGAGGAGTTGTTGGGTTGAAAACGAGAGTTGGCGTGTAGCTGCCATTGAGTTGTGCATGTGCAGTGGTGGGAACTCTGAAAGCCTGTCGCATGAGGGACCGCTGCTCTATGGCAAGGTTTCAGTATTGAAGTCCAGCCAAAAACTGTATGATACTTCTGCATCAAAAAATGTCTTCCCTTTTACACTGTGTTACAAAAAAAGCCGTCTAACCACAAACTGTTCATCATTTCACCTTTTTCATTATGATTCTCTCAAAAACATTAATATCCGAATCTTTCCAGTAGGATGGAGACTGTTTTTTCCTCCCTATTAAGGTGACATGTTCTACCTCCCAATATAGGCGCAATAGTCTGAAGATACTGACAAGCAGGTAGTAAATAATGAGCAAAATTACCACCTCCCCACCACCCAACCCCGTTAAAATCCTGTCTGGACAGTTATAGTGGGGTGGGGATGAGTTTATAAGGGAAATGTGACTGGAAAGGTCACACAGGTGCAGGCCCTCTGCTCTCGGGGTGCTCCTGTGCCAGTAGGACAGTGGTGAGTTCATTCATTACCCTTAAAGAGCAGTTTTGCTAAGAAGGCTGAAGACAGTTTCTCAGGCAACAACAAATGCTGTAAAAGTTTGGAATAAATTACCAGTGGACAGAAAGCCTGAACAAAGGTGTAGTTTTCTTCCTTCCATGAGTGGGCTGTGAGGATGTGAGATTCAATCTTCTTGACTCTGATTTACTTCTCATGGCTGACCAAGGGGAGTGTTGGAGGAAATAGAGGATTATCTGAGGTGTATGCACTCATGAGCTAATTACTCAGATTGTATCCCCTCATAACTGGGTTTTCATTTGATATTGCCATAATTTTTGCCCGGCTCTGTGGGGTCCCACAAGCCCACAGAACCTGGGGCATATTCGGTAATACAGTCAGGTGACAAAGAGGCAGGATGGAGATTCACTTATCATCCTGCTGGATGTTTTATTCCATGTTTGCAGCTGAACTCCCAAAGCAAATCTGAAACCCGACCACGAGGGCCCTTGTTTTACCCGGGGCCAGGGAGAAAGGTGGGATTAGGGAATGGGGACCAATGGGAGAATGCCAGGGGAGTGACGAGGCTGGCAGCCAACCGGGAGATTCAAACCGGGACAGACCATACCAAGGAACAAAGCATCCCAGGGGATGCTTCTGTTCGCTCCTACACAAAGGCATCACCGACCCCCACAATTTGATGCTGGGTGTCACTCAGCTCCCACTGAAGTTGGGAAAAGGCACCCTTTGAATTCAGCTGTTGTTGGATAGATAAGACTGTGAATGTAGTGCACTGGCACCTATTTCAGCTGTCAAAAATTTCAGTCCCTGCCATACAAGTGACAGGAGATAAAGCAGGATTTAAAAACTGAGAAGGAAATTTAAATATGTTTCAACATTTGCTGCATTTGGAAGCTGAAATGCTGCCAGCAATTTGATGTGTGTTTTCATATGCTGTACAAGCTTACATTTTTGTTTGTTTTTCACAATAGAACAATAATCAACAGACTGTGGCCTTAGACTGGGGCTCTGACAATTCTTTCTGCTTCCACTTTATGATCATATGGAGCTCTGGCTTTGTACATTTGGTATTTCATTCTTATCACAGTGTAATTATTCAGATACTGGTCTGAGAACTGCCAGTAATAATGCATTCTGCCATTCATGATCCTGTGGTTTTGCCTAATTTCTCCTTCTCTCTTCTACTTACTATAAAATGGTGATAACCTGTGACCAATGACCCATTGTTCTAGAAACTACATGCAAATACACATATTTATGCACATGTGTCTGGTTATAAATAGAGCAGGCAACCAATGTATGCACCCAAGGTTTCACAATGAAACTAGGAACTGAAAAAGCTGATGGTTGCAGTGAAGAGATGGACAAAGTGTGACACAATTATTAACTTTCTTTTCACTCCAGTGGAGGGAAAAAATGGTCTAGCTGTTTTGTGTATAGGCCGGTGTGATGTATTCCAAAAGGTACAGCTATCATCTGTTGATTTGCAGAAAAATTAGGACAACAACTCACTTACCATAAGCTTGTAAACCTTGAGTCCAGGGGCAGACATTATGAAGTTTCACACAAAATACTAGGGACTTAGTTTAGGGTCAGGCAGAAATATCAACACACTGATCACAAGGTAAGCAATAAGTTTAATAGAGTAGACAGTTAGATGAACTTAGAATCATAAAATAGAATAGTTTGGGTTGGAAAGGACTTTTTAGAGATCACCTGGTCCAGCCTCCCAGCATTGAGCAGGGACATCTTCAAGTAGACCTGTTGCTCAGAGCCCTGTCCAACCTGAACTTGAATGTTTCCAGGGATGAGGCATCCACCACCCCTCTGGCAACCTGTGTCAGCATTTCACTGCCCTTGTAAAAGATTACTTCCTATTATCTATTCTAAACCTACTCTCTTTTAGTTTAAAACATTACCCTCTGTGCTATCACTACAGGTCCTGCTAAAAGGTTTGACCCCATCTGTCTTATAATCTCCCTTCAGTTACTGAAAGGCCATAAAAAAGTCTCCCCAGAGCCTTCTCCAGGCTGCTCTGTCAGCCTGTCTTCATAGCAGAGGTGCTTATCCCTCTGATCATCTTTGTGGCCCTCCCCTGGACTCACTCAAACACATTGATCTCCTTCCTGTGCTGAGGACCTGTCTTGGGGTGACATCCCAGACCTGGATGCAGCACTGCAGGTGAGGTCTCACAAAAGCAGTGTCAGAATCAGCTTCCTTGCCCTGCTGGCCATGTTGCTTTTGAGACAGCCCAAGATTTGAATTACTTTCTGTGCTTTCTGGCTGGCTCAAGTCCAGCTTCTCATCCACCAGCACCTCCAAGTCCTTCTCAGCAGGGCTGATCTTGATCTGTTCTTCCCCCAGCCTTTTTTGATACCAAGGGTCGCCCTGACCCAGGTGCAGCACCTTGCACTTGGCCTTGTTGAATATCATGAGGTTCCTGTGACCCACTACTGGAGCTTGTCCAGGTCCCTCTGGATGGCATCCTGGCCCTCAGGCGGGTCAGCCACACAACCCAGCTTTCTGCTTTCCTTTCCTGTTAAAGAAGGGGAGGGAAAATGAGTAACTACGATGACATTAGCTCCTAAATGTTCCCTGTAATAAAATTACATTGATAAATCGTCCTTGTTTTGAAAATGCAGAGGTTCCTGTATAATAAGCTTTCTCAATTTGCATGCATAACAAATTGACCTATTTGCCCCCCAGGAAGCTGAGTGTAATCATCTGTACACAAAATTTGGCAATTCCTACTCTATCAATGAGGGAGTGACAGTTGAACACTGTGATGCTGGCTTTTGAAAATACTACTTGCCTTCGAACTGCTGCAGTCCCTTTCACTGAAAGATAGGTAGATACATGTTTCCAATCCAAACCTCTCTCTAAGAGAAGAAAGCCAGCAGGCAGGTAATCTGGTGATAAATGTATTACATGTGTCCCTATCGCATCTGCATCTGCACATGGCGTTCCAAAATGGGCAGTGGCTAAAATTTTTGTGAAAAAGAGTAATTGCCTCAGATCTATCAACACATTTGCTTTTATTTCCTTAATCACAGTAACTTGCAACTGCCATCACTTTATGGTTGTTTCTCACTCCCTCTTTAATACTTTGAATTTTTAACTACACACAAATTGTGGAAATTTCGTCTCCAAGCAACCATTATATGGGAGGAGGGAAGTACTTTAGAGGGATTTCAAAATTAATTTTATGAAAAACTCCCAAACAGACAAGCAGTTCCTCCTGCCCCCCACTCCC
>VZTI01002660.1:383230-417936 GCA_013397865.1 Struthidea cinerea
AATATGGGGGTTAGCTGGAGCTGGAACTGTAGCCTGGATGTTATTTTATGAAAATTCTCTTGCATTTTTATTTCTGTCTGGAGCAAACTCAGAAAGGATTAGAAATATCAGAGAAATGGGACCCCTGCCAGCTGGGAATTTATAAAGAACAGCATTTTATTGTGTTCACACAGCTTTCCTTCAGTCTTCTAAATTATGTTTAGAGACAGATTGATTTAGAATAGTTTCTTTAGAAACTGAGGGGAGGAAGCTTACTTCATTTTGCCAAAAAATGTTGTATATGTGGGAAGAAGAGGGGAATCCTGTAAAGTAGGGAGACCAGTGTATTGTACACAAGGACCACCCTTCAGTGAATGAAAAAGCAAAAGTTTAAAGCCTTTCAGGTCTTTCTTTGGCAGGGTATGGAGCTGTCAGCATTGCCAGTACAATTTATTCACACTGTTCCAGTGCTTATGAAAGCTACTGAGCAGCCTTGTCTATAAGTGATTGAACAGAACAATACTCTGGAGCTTTGAGTACAAATAAAAAGCCACTATTTCAGGCTCCATGCATCACAACTAGTGCTTTCTAGGAACACTGCCAGTCTAAATAAAACACAGTCTTGCTGTAATTTTATACAGCACTTGAAAAGAAGACTAAGGCTATGCCATGCCCTTCATAAATGCTGCTCTACCACGTTTTTCCATAACCAAGTGATAATTTGACAGATTTAATTGTACTTTCATATTCTGCTTTCCGTCAACTATTAGACTTGTCTTTGTTAGCTGATTATGATACAGAATTTCACTTTATTATGCCAGGATTTCCTGATGCCTCGTTTACTCAATTGAGTTGAAAAACTAACATCTAGATGAGATGTTTGATCCCTTATGCATGTGAGGAGGGTATGTGCTATACAAGAGACATTTCATTCATCAAGTCTGGCCATTCTTCACAGTATAAGCCTGAAAGTGCAAATGCTCTTCAAGGTTGAAACTAAGACACCAGTGCCAATCCTTGTATCTCTGTTGGGTCCTTATAGCACTCTCACTTGAGGTGAGGCTGGAAGTAGCCATGGAGGGCAGATCTTTAGTTCTCATTCACCTGAGAACAGCTCTCTCTAATGCACACAACTTACTCTTCGTGTGGCACCTTTCTGTTCAGGAAAGATCTAGCAGAAAGTTTTTGGCAGACCATTCAGACAATAGGAACTTAGTTGATGACATGCAACTGACAGTTAATGAATGCGATATAGCTTGGAAGATGTACATTGGAATACAGCTGTGACATTTATTATTTTTAATTCAATTGGTAATACAAAGACTTCACTTGTATGCTTAGATACTTTTCTTTTAAATTTAATGAAAGATTTCATGAGTGGAGACTTTGTGAAGTTCTCAAGATTTTGTTCACTTACATTTTATGGTCAAGACTTAAAATTTTGTGGTTGTCATGCAAATATTTTCCACTGTTAGAGAATAGTATATCTATATAATACACTCTTCAGAAAAATCTAGAAAAATTTAATTGTAGTTTCTTGGAAATTCCAGATTGTTGGGGTCTAACCTGTCTTATATATTCTTGCCCCAAATACAGGTCTTCAACATAAGTAGTTTAATCTGTGAAATCATTTGTGATCGTATATTGATAAACCAAACACATTTTTAAACTGTTATTTCCAATTGCAATCCCTAGTGTTAAAAAGTAATGGTACTGACTTAAAAATTATAAGATGAAAACAAATTGCACACCATTTTTAATTTAACTTGTGTTTTAATCATTTAAATTTCATATTTTCAAGAGGGTGTTTTTTCTGAAACTGCAAAGAAAGAAAAAGAAAAAAACAATTCTCATGAGGCTAAGATATAATAGTGAAAATTTGCACTCCTGGATTCTTCAAAGAAACTGCTTTTTATTAAGATGCTGAAATAACTCTTTAACTGTAGGAGGAATCTAGTTTTCTCTGTAAACCAGATTAAGCTGAAATTGGCTCCCATTAAATAAGTAATGAACATCAAGAATTTCTGACATGAGCATTAATATTTTGCTGAGGTAAAGCCAAAGTCTACATTTATTTTGAAGGGCACTAGATCTTCAGTTTCCCACATTGAGTTAGTAAATGTCATGTATTAGTTTCCTTAATTTATCTTATTACTACAAAGACTAACCAAAAAGAAAATACACTGCATAGTGAAATGAGGTGTTAAAGTACTTCACAAACATTGGGAAACAGTGAAGTAAATAGATGGTCTTTGAAAAAACTAAACACTGGTGCTTCCTGAGCTTGATAGCTGTTACCTGTTACTAAAAATGCACATCTTTATGTTAACTCTTAGGAAGTGCTGGTGACGCAGTATTTCTCACGTCGCCGGGAACACAGTGTGCACGCTGCGATGATCAGTAACACCTTGTGTATGCCAAGAGAAAGGCAATGGAACCTGTGGGAGGGTCCCGTTTTACTTACGGGAGATCCAGACTGTGTATCAAGTAGACTAAAGACCATAATTCTTAAGTTAAAATGGATATTTAAAATTGCTCTGAAGTATGCCCATTATTCTGAGTGTTTGTAAAGGGAGCCCACAATAGCTGGATCATTTCAGAAGCCACTCTTTCTGTAAGTAGATACATGAAGAAGATGAATCCCCCTCTAGGCCTTCCCATTATCGGTCTCTTCTGTTTTTTGTTTGATTCTGGAGATCTGAGCAACTGAACAAAGTTGCCCATTAGCTAGCTCAGCTAATACCATGTCTGGGCTAGGACACCAGCCAATCTTCTGTATTGTGTAGTGTTCTACTGTTAAAATAAGGGTTCTCATGAATTTATATAGTGTTTAAAATTGCCCAGAAAAAGTAATTAGGAAAGAAAATCTATTGGATGCCTTCTGAATCTTCTGCCCTAACCTAATAATGGGCAAATAAATGATGTCTCATAAAAACCCTGAAAATATTGTGCTAATATCAAAATTTCTCTCCTTCCCATTTTTAAAGAGAAACTAATTAATTACTGTTGACTTTTAACTGACTTATTTTATTCCTACAGCATGAAAGTAGCAGAATAGAAGCTACTGTAAAAGTATAAAAATGTCTAAACTCCATTTTTGTGGAAATAATAAAGCTCTTTAGGATGCTGTGATACAAAGGGAAAGAATAGGAAATATGACATGACACAATCTTAGCTTTTGAAGTGGCATTATGTTTTCATTGCAGTGAAATTCTTAAAAGGACCTTATTCACCTAGTTTATTTGCACACTATTATAGATGTCTATGATTTCACTCACTTCCTTAGCTGTAGTTTCTGCTGCTTATTACTTGGACCAAAATCTGCTTCTTTGCTCTCTTACCTTTCTCTGTCTTCCCCAATGATGTAAAAAAAAATAGGATGTAGGTAATATAACTCAATTAGTTACAGAAACTGTGAAAAGTATAGATAACGAATTTCATAGCAAGTCTTAGGCCGTGAAGACTGAAAACAACTGTGTAGCAATATACAAAGGAATGAAAACAGGTCTGATTGATCAGCGTCACAGAAGGTGACATCTTGAGGTGATGGAAGTTTTACCAATGATTGTTGATAACAAGTCTGTATTTCCTATGGGAATATGGAGGTTTATAGCAGTGTCAGTGGAGGATTATCATTGTCTAAGTTTCACCACTGTTGCCAAAATTGTACATACTGCAAAAGGTTATACTATAAACTGAAGGTGACCTGAGAGCACCTTCTGAAGAAACATAATTAATAGGTAGGAGGGCTGCACTTCAGGCTTTACTCAGACTAGTGATGTTTGAGTAAGCTGACTCATGACATCCTTTTACTCTCTGAAGTTGGTTACTTACATATTTAAAACATCTGTCTGAAGCAGTTTTGAGAGGAGCCCTTTCTGTTCCTGGAAAAAGGGCTGTTTTTGCCTGGCTTACCACATGCTTTGTGCTTTGTGGTTGATATCCTTCACATGTGTGTTTCCTTCTTTGTCATGTAAGATCCTTCTCTACAGCAGAAAAGATTTTGAAACCTGGGGAAGTGTGTGAGAGTACCATGTATTTCCCATCCTGCAAAATTTGTTTTGGAAAAGTCTAGAAAATGGACAAAGAGGTTTGAAATGAGAAGAAAGCTGAGGATAATAAAGAGTTACAAAAATTGCTGAGACATGTGGTGCTGAAGGGAGGGAATTCAAAACTGTGGTGAAAGGAGACATGATGGCATGGGATAGGTCTTGGTGTGGGACAAGAAAAATTATTTGGAAATCTTTTCTTGATGAGAGTGCCAAAAATGGTTTTGAGAGAGATTTTTAAGTTCTCTCCATCAAGAAGAAGGACTTTTAGATTTTGAAGAAGACGCTATGGCCTGTTTTGATTTGTTTGCTTCAAAGTATGTAAATGATTCAAGTAAACTTGGTTGAGAAGACTAGAATGATCATGAAAATCAGGAAAGTGCTGAAGCATAAACGCAGGAATATTTGTAATACCTGTTTCAGATGTTATTCAGGGACTGGCTTAGGGTAAAGTGTACTATTGGCTGTACTCCTGTTCTACAGGAGGAGAGTTTATTTTTAAAAGGTGATTAAAAACATTCTATCCTCAAAATTTGGAGGAGCTGTCTAAGCGAACCTGACTGAGAATATGGTTGGAGGTGACGGTTTCTCATCAAACACTCATTTTAGGAGGCCATGGCTCTTAAAGCCATCAGACTAGGACTTTAAATAATAAAATATTCCAAGAGAAGAGAGAAAAAGTTTTGCAGATTATCACTCAAACCAATATGGAATAAAAAGAAATGTACTAAGATGGACACGGTTTAATAGGGCCAGTCTACTGACTGATGTGAGAACTACAGAGGAGCTAAATAGAGAAAGTTTATTCAGTGTTTCTTTGTAACATAGAAAATATATGGACTATTCAATGCAATTATAAGCCAGCAAGCCTAAAATAAAGAAAAACAAGCATTTCCCTCCATAACATGTAATTAAAAAACCCTAAAACTTGTCACCACAGTGTGTTGTGATAGTCAGAATATAAACTGATTGAAAAGGGCATTAGGCAAATTCATGGAATAAATCTTGGTCACAGAAGTCTAATTGAAACATTCAGCTCAGGAACTCATAAACTTCTGATTTCCAGAAACTGAGTAAGTGAGTCAAAGGTGTATTCACTACCTATAAGGTTTCTATTTATCTTTTTGTGTGCGTTTGCCACTGGCTACCATCAGAAACAAGATATTGGAGTAAGCAGAAAATTTAGTCCTAAGTAACAGAAAACTCATTATCTTAAATCCAAAAATGATAGATTACTTTGCTCAAAACAATAAACTTGTAAAAACAGAAACAGAAAACTCTTAGAGATGAAACAAATGGTTTTTTACTCAACAAGAGTTTTGGACAAGGATATTACAGTAAATGTTACTGACCTCCCAGGATGTAATTTTCTTCCTCGTCTGTGCTTAGAAACATTAAAGCTGAAATAAGTCATCAGTTAAAATATTTTCTATGGATTTATTCTCTGATGAGAAAAGAGAAATGGATTGCTTGTGTCTGTTAGAAAAATACCAGTCAAGTAAGATGGGTAGCAAAAAGTGACCATCTGTCACATGTTATTTTAGTGTTAACCTCAGTCTCATAAAATGGGGCCCTCCCAACCCTTCTGTGGTAGTGTAAAGCTATTTCAATTCTGTTCACACCCTCTGGGCATCAGTGTGATTTGGAAACCTAATAAAGTAAGTCATCAAAGAACAACCCATGTGTCCAGAATTTGTATTACTACACTATGGGGAGCCCAAGTGGTGCTATCCTTTAAGCCATATGTCTTCTAAAGCTTCATTTAATGACATAGAAATCAGAGTGATTTTGGTGAAGAGCACCAAAAATGAGTAAGTAAAAAATATTACACAGGATGCTGACTCTGAACTAAGTACTTCTCCCAGAGGAGCAGAAATGTACTGGAAAGCTCTGAGGGCCAGTTGTTCCATCTTCTTGAATCAGAGGAATCAGCCACTGTCCATTATTTCTAAATTCAAGAATGCAAAAATGAAAGAAGGCTTTTCCTCCCCTGACCCACATTTAAAGTTATTTCTGGAAGGAGAAAAATGAAAACCCCTTAACTTCTGCTTTTTTGGTGTGACTATTTTTGCCCACTATCTTCATAGGATACATTTGGAAAGCCTGTTAATAAGAAACTTGACTTGTCAACAAGAGACCTGAGAAAATCCTGTGCTGCAGACAGTAGTTATTTCGTGTCAACACATAGACTTAGACTTCCTTGATTGCCATGGGAACCTAGTCATTTTAGAAAACTACAATAATTATTTTCATCCTGAACTAGCAGTTTAATAAAGATTAGATGAACTACATGCTGAAGATGTTAATTTTCCTTCATCAGCTGTAATGGGAATATATGATGACTAACTAAGAAGCAGCTGTGTGTACTCTAGATGTGTAAGAATATATAAGATGAATCTTTCATGTATTGTTCTCCAGCTTTCCATGCCCACCTCCTGGAGCAGGTGAAATCTTGTGGTACTGCATACGGATTCAACATGAAAGTCCCTTCTTGATCATGAACCCAGTCAATAATAGGTATAAAGATACATCTGGCAACAAAAGCAAGATGATTTTGGATGATCAGCACTCTCATTTTCTCTGATCAGTGAAATACTAAAAATGTTCACATTTGGGAGTCTCTTTCTCCTTTTGGAGTGCTTCATCTGCCACAATTGCTACAAGGAAGAAGATTATTCAGTTCTTTTAAGGTAATACCTAAGAACTTCCATACCTTTTCACTACGTGACAAGAGTGATTGGGTGGCAAGAGTTGCAGATTCATGGGAAGTTCACCTGTAACAATGATGACAGACATATCAGTACTTAGAAACAGTCCAGGTCTCGAATGATCCTTCAAATTAATTCCCTTAGAATTGAGGATGAGCATAAATCCAATTAATAGGTAAATAAGCCTACAACATGCCCTTTAATTCAGTATAAACCTGAAATAGACCTCAGAATATTGTTCCACTTTCATTACAAATTCAGCTTGTAAATCTTTAATGAAAACACATCCATTCTTCAGATTGACATTATTATACTTATGCTTTTTAAATACACTCATTTACATGAAAGATCTAATTCCCAAGGAGAGTGTCGTAGCTCTTTCATTCCATTTGTATGGTACACAAACATTTCTGAAGCAATATAGTCTCAATTTTCTTCATAAATATTAAAGGCAAATGTTGAGCGAAGCTAGAGCTCTGTCAGCATTTTTAAACTTTTGTTTGAACTCTCACAGACTGGCAGGTTAAACAGTGATTGGAGTAGGAGATTCCATGTCCAGATTTTTAGGCTTTTTTCATTAACATTTTCTTAAATTCTTTTGTCTTCTACATATAAAAATTATGTAGCCTCTTAGGACTTACAAAAGGCAGACAGAAACAAACTCTCCCAGTTCCTCAGCTTTCAAATACAAGAAAGCCATGTGAGGGAACCTTAAGAAAGTGCAGAGTTGAAGTGCTGATTCTAACTGGAGTTCATAATTTTGTATCCTTCTTTGATCTTATGTTCATTGAACCTAGAGATTTTTAATATGTGGTCCTAGGATGAGGTCAGGACCTTCTCGATGAAGAGCTTCAGAGATGCCAAGATTTCTGTATTCTCTAAAGAGGGAATCAAAGCAAACATTTTAGAAGGTCTGGTTCATTAGATACCTAAAACTTCAGCGCAAATTAAGTGTCTATTTTCAATTAATTGGATCCTGTCTTTGAAGTTAATCTCACTTAAAGACTTTGACAATACTGCTAAACAAACATTCTTGTTATTGAAATGCCAAGGCACTTCTAAAATAAGGAAAATTATTTTCATTTCCATAGGTGATTTTAAAATCCCTAAAATGTCTTCTAGTATTTAAAATAATTAAATTGAAATACAAAACCATCAAAAACATTTTTTGAGAATAAAAATAGTTGTTTCCAAAATCACATGAAATGACACTTCAGTTTGAATTTGGGAATCCCTTTTTTTGTGTGAAAAATGTTTTCATCACTTTTCCACGAGGTTTAAAGTTACTCATTCTGATCAGCCAGTTATCTGATGATTGCTACTGATACTCAAAGCAGGAAGAGTAGTTGAAGAAGAAAACACCATGAAACCTGTCTCCCAAGACGGGGAAAAGTTGTGGCATTAGTTTTGTTACTTTTAGTTCGAACCAAGACAATTTTTTGTAATTAAAGCAAAACTAGAAAGCCCATATGCCTGTGGTGTTCCTGTTGGTTTCATGCCAGGAAACTCACAGTGATACAGGAGAAACAGTGTGAAGCTCTCACTGAACCTTCTCTTCTAAGCACCATGATTCCTGAGACCATAAACTCTCAGCATTTCATAATCAAAGCAGTTGACATATAATATTTCCTGGGTATTTTATCCCTCTCTCTGTGGCGGCAGATTACCTGGAGCTGATAGAAAGCCTACTGAAGTCAACATGGATCTTTTAAATGACGTCTGTAGAGTTGGAATGGGTTCTTACTTCAAACCATTTATAGCTCAGAGGAAAGTGTTTACACTTCATCATCACTAACATGTCACAAGTCTGAAAATGACATTTGCTCAGGACTAGATCTTCTGTGTCATAAATTAGAAAATGTGTTTATATTTTGGAGGAAATTCATGGACTGGAAAAGGGAAAAAAATGTTTTGCCAGTAGATGGATTTTTTACATGAAGGGGTTTTTTGGACTGTCAAAAACAGTCTGGTGGAAGTGGACTAGCACAAGTGGAGCAGGAAATAGAACAAAATATACTATGGCATGTTCAAATTATGTTTATGAAACTTAAAACATTGTTTATTCCAACAGCATTAGCTTCTAGTGGCTGTGACTTCTGCCATTCAGAAATTATGAATGCTTTGTAGATAATAGTAATCCATTTTGGTACAGATAATAATACTGATCTATGCTGGTAGAGATAATACAGTTGTAACTAGAATAATTTATGTGTAAACGTTAGATAAATCCTGCATAATATGTCAGAGTGTAAGAGTGCAGTAGAAGATTTTATGACCCTGACAAGTGAGACTGCCGCTGGCTTTGGAAGGCTGATCCATAGGCTTTCGGTTTGATCTCTTCTGTGAGAGAGAATGCTTCTGTTCAAGCAAGGCAGTCAACCAGCTATGACCCACTGGGTGCTCCAAAGACTCATATGTTACACAAAGGATGTGCAAATTATAACATAGCATTAAAATGGTCTCCAGGGTTTAATCATAATAACAGTACAGGAAGCAACAGCCTCTGCTCTGTGCGTTCAAAACTCCTTAAATCTCTTTCTGTAGTCTGCAGTATGCGACCAACACAAAGTGATTTATATGGCTACAGTGCCAACCAAAGTGAGGAGGGAACTCTATTTTATTGGAGGAATTCCTTCTACCACCTTTATATGCTGCAAGCAGTGCTGGAGAGATGCCCTTTAATATGACTAAGTTCCTTACCATTTCAAATTGATGTGCACTGTTTCTTAGATAAAAAATACACAGAAATTAAGTTACAGAGAGAGGTAGCTTGTACCTAATATAAGAAGACTGTTCTAGTTTTTGTTCAGAGGAAGGTGAGAAAATTCCCTGTCTAAATTCAGGGATTAGAAGTAAGCAGTTAATAATTCTAATTTTGCAGCCTTCTTTGTTTTAAACCTTTTCTGCATTTAATTAAGCTCTGTTGCTTTAAAAAGATATTTAAAATTTTCATTATAATATAAAGTAGACAGTTATATCTCTGTAATTGTATGAAATTGTGAGTGGGAGAACAAACGCTTAATATTGTTTTGGGGGAAGCAAGCCAATTGTAAATTTATCCCTGCAGCTGATTCCTCAAGGGCATTGGCACGTGCCACTGTGCATAGCAAAAGGAACATGACCCACCTAATGCATGCATGATCTCCATAATGGAAAAGAAAAAAGACTAAGGTCTAGTGAGGTCTAATAGAGGGCAGGGACCAGAATTTTGAGCAGATGGTATTCAGGGGCCCACCGGCCGCTTGAAAGCCGGGGAGTGGAGAGAATAGGCAGATAGTAATTAGCAGAAGGTGATAAAAAAAAAAGGGCAGCCAGGATCCCCCAAACATCTGTTTAAAAGAATAAAGAGCCTGGTCTGACCCTGAGCCTTAATGATCTTAAAGGATACAGTTTAATTGCTTGGAAAAAAAAATGCGCACACACCATGCTGAGCTACAGTGAATCCTGTTTTGAGAGAATTGCAGGAGTTTGAGTAATTATTAATTTGGTGTATTTGTTTTAGAAAGATTATATACAGCATTAAGCCAATAAATGAAGTAGTTTTAATAAAAATGCCAACTGTCTTTTCTAGGAATCAGCAAGCTCTTAAGAAAAATTTGAATTTTAGATAGCTTACAAATTAATATTACTTGTGCTGCATTCTAAAATGGCTATTTTGACTTCTTGTGATGTTTTTATATGGCTACATCTGTCTTTTTCCTGTGTTTTTTTTTCTTTTTAGTTTTACATAGAAAGAACCTGAATCTTTAGTTTGTTTATTTGAAGTATTTTGAGCTCTGCAGATAGCTGCTAATTACAGCACCAGAGACCTGATTGCAGATGTCATAATTTACTAGTGACCAGTTGCTTAAGAATTACTGCTGAACGTGACCAAGGAAAGTGCTGATTCACAATGAGGTTTCTCCTGATTTTCTCTCTAGATTTCATTCCAGCAATAGTTGGATACCAAACTCCATGAACAAGGTGCCAGAAAGTGTTGTTTACATGATAGTTAATTCCTTGTTTTAGACACTCTTTGCAAAATGTAGCTTATAATAACTTAAAATGGTCTTTTTTGCTTTCTTTGATGTTTCCCAGAATGAATACCTAATTCAAAGGTATTAAAAAAACCCCCAAAACCAAAACACCACAGACTTCCCCTTTCCAAACCAATGCAGTGCATTGCAGTATAAAGCTAATGATTTTCTGGAAATGTGTGCTTACGTATCAGTGTAAATGCATGTGTAAGAACTGATCGTATTGGATGTTTTAATTTGCATTCTGGACACGGGGGTAAAAAGCACTCTGACAAAAATCACAGGTGATCCTAAATTGGAAGGTGCTGTAAACATTAGAAAAGAGAAAAATAAGTCTAAAGGGATCTGAAAGAGATGAGAAACATGAGAAGAAAATAACAGGGTATGCCCTAAGGAGGTCGAAGTGTAGTATGGTTAGTCGATGTAGTGGAGGTGAAGTAATTAAATGTGCATGGCTAAGACAGCTATCATATAAAGCTATTTCCCTGCTCAGCATTATTGAAGTCACCTCAAAAATGATAAAAATAAGTAAATTTTAAAACAAACATTTCAGAAGTCAGAAATGTATTCAGAAAATCTGCAGTAGCATACATGGAAATTAAGGATTAGCAAGACAGCATTTTAAAGATTCCTCATTAAAACATTGTATTAAAAATATCATCTGTCCCTGTTTCAGAGATGAATATATATTAAAGATTGTGTGCAAAGCTTGCTTCAAGACTCTGGCATATCAGATTTATTTAATTCATCTAAGCTTAGACTTAAACTTAGCTTTCATTATAAGCTTATAATGAACCCATCAACATTGTGATAAGTTTACTGTGGATCATTCAAACATGTTTTATTTGTTAGCTGTTAAATTCAGAGAAAAAACCCCAAGCAGTGAAATCCCAGTAGGTTTTACAAATTCTAAATTGAGAGCCTAAGTATATTAAGGAAATGTCTGCAAATGTGACCAGCTCCCTTGAAAAAATCTTGACCTATGTGGTTTCTTTAGGATTATATCTGTGAAGTGAATGGAAAAATGGAAATAGATTCTTGGACACACACTGATCTCAGCAAAAGTTAAAGAGAGCTCATGCTCTACAGGACTCTTCTAAATTCAGAGTAGCATCAGATAAGAATGGAAATAGGATTGTGATAATATTATTTTTCTCTGTGATTCATTAGTTTTATAATAAGCCTTCACCACAGTCAAAGGAAAATAAATGGGAAATTTAGCAATACAAAATGTTAATGATCTGAGACCCCAGTTTTGCATTATCGTTTGTATGGATACATTCCGTGTAGAGTATCCTTTCCTTCCTTCATCTCATTCCAGTTTGGGAAGGAATTCTGCTTGGGAAACTGCAACACTAGACAAGAGGTGC
Organism: Struthidea cinerea; assembly: GCA_013397865.1. Lineage (NCBI taxonomy): Eukaryota > Metazoa > Chordata > Aves > Passeriformes > Corcoracidae > Struthidea > Struthidea cinerea. Next base: position 395,353 of record VZTI01002660.1, read on the forward strand.
TATGAAATGGTGTGAGCCACACATTGGTAATTAGGTGCAAGTCAGTCTGACAGACTTTGTGAAAGAACCCACATCAATATAATTTACACTTTCTTGTACTGTGCCCCTTGGCTGAGTTAACCATGGGCTGAAGTGACAAATATAACAGCATGGGTTTGCACAGCAGTCAGTACAGGAGTGCATCTGCACAAAATGCAAATTGTTTAAAATTTACACAGTTCTTGTTTCTTTTCATTTATTGTTTATTCTTTTGGGAAATTTTAGTCATCTTAAAGGACTAGAAAAATAATTTTTTCTCTAGAAAATGCAATTCTTGTGTAATAACTTGGTTGAAAATCCAAGGCATAAAAAGAAATATTAGGAATGGTGAAATTTATTAAACTGGGGAATCTGATCACAATGTGTACATTGTACAAGGGCTGGAGGAGAAAACACACCAGCTCCTTTGTGTAAATCCTCTGAATTTTCTTCATATTTTATGAAGCCTTATTTCCTCCCTATTTTAATTTTTCCTACTCTTTCTAAGAATTATTACCTTTGGCTTGCAGTCCTTAAATATTCAGGGTTTATAACACAAACAGAAAAAGAACATAAAAACAAAAAATGATTTGTAACTCTAATGATACTGCATTTATTTGTTCCTATTGCGGTACAACAGTATAAACATTTTTCATCACTTGAAAGAATTTTCATAAAGGTTATTATTTCTCCTGGAATGTGGCTTTTTGTGATGTGCCTGCACTCTTTGTGTGTGAGCCTCACAGGCATATTTTTCCTATCCCAGGGATACAGGCAATGGAACTGCAGGCATAATCGTTACAAACTTTGTAGTACTTACATAATGATCAACATTTGTGGTGTAAAGCACCTGGAATATATTTTGATAGTTATAAGAATACTTCAAATGATGAATCACAAGGCTTTGATTAAAAAACAAAATGTAAGAGCCTCTGATTATCGTTTTCCATAAGTACCCCCTATATCACTTTGGCAGTGAACAGTTACTTTTAAGCCTTTTTCTAGTTGCAAAGCACTGATAAAGGGCATCAATGTAAATCTGCGTCAGAGTATCCTGGAACTCTTATTGGCATAGAAATACATGTGAAAATGTGGACATTGCACAGTGTCAAAGGCATACATCCCTTTGTGGCTGCTATTCTAGCTGTGGTTGAAAACAATCCTGTCATCAGTCTGTTGTGTGCCATTGTCAACTCAGTGTGTCCGTCAGAGGATGTGACCTGGGTTGGAGGGCATGGGGAGGGATGAGGAGAAGGGGGATTGCACTGAGCTCCAGGGACGTGGTAGCAGCGGGCAGGACATGCCTGCCTGACGCCTGCCCTTCCAGTGGGTGCCTGGGGACTGCAGGGGTGAGAGGAGCTCGGCTGTGGCAGCGCTGGAGGCTGGGCCACAGGGAGAGGCATGGCTGAGAATGGCTCCTTGAGGGTAGTGGGATGTTCTCAGGGAGAGCCCTGGCTCTGCCAACCAGTGTGGGGGTGAGGCAGAGAGGTGCTTTATAGGTTCTGGGTGGACCGCTTGGGGAAAACACTAAAGGCTGCTGGATGGGCTGGCTGGTAGCCCGGCAAGAGCTGTGGGTCAGTGAGGGCCTTGCATGCTTCCAGGCTCTGCCCTGTGCCCTGCTGCTTCCCTGCCTACCTGCCTTTCTGCCTGCCTGCCCACCTGCCTGTCCACCTTCCTGCCTACCTGCTTGCCCACCTCTGTTCCCTGCTGCCTCCCCACCTGCCTGCCCACCTGCCCACCAGTAGTTTTCTCCTGCCCAGTGGGCAGCAGGTGAGATCCTTCTCCAAGGTAAGTAAACTTTCAGTTTACATAATCCTCTTGGCTGCCTTGGTGAATTAGACACACCTCATACAAGTAGGCAAAGGCTATCTCTGTCTTAGTGAATGAATTTAGTATCATTAGGTAATGACCAGTTAATGACTCCCCCAACTTCACCTTTTCACCTGCTCTGCCATATGCGACGGAGCCCTTTGGTCAGAACACCCCTGGCAGGGTGGGCAGCATGGAACTGACTCACCAGTGACACCAAAGCTAAACACAGGATGATGGGGATCAGGCACTCCTGGTTAGGTGAAACACCATCTGCTTAGAAGGTAGGTCACACATAATTTGCCTTCCCTAAATGCGTTAAAAATCAGTGGGACAAAGTCAAGTGTGACAGGTAAGAGGTAGAATGAGTATAAACCATGATGAAAGGAGCATCTTCTGAGAGACCAGCTACTGTAGCTCATGTGTTGCAGGGGCTTTTGGAGGATGTTTATGCTACATTGTCTTAGTGCAGATGGGACCCAGCATGAGCTATGGAAGCAGACAAGGGAGATGCTAGCAGTAAATATTATTAAAGCACAGATGCTGTTTGCACTGTAACTCTAGGACTGGGACTAGTATAGTACAGTTCTGCTATTGTTTTATACATATATGTTATAAATATATATTTATACACAAAAGAACCTTATATTTGGCTAGATATAAGAAATATATCTATATATATTCATGTAACAGATGTGAATAGTTCTCAAAGAATGAGAATTATGTATTGGCATATATTAGGCCAGGAGAGACAATTCCCAGTCTGGGCATCAGTTATCCTTTCCTGGTGAGGGACCAAGATGCTCCAGCACTCCAAAATCCTGCTTAGGCGCGAGTCACTATTTTTGCATTTCAAATTAATTTAAATGCAGTTCTTGCTTACTTGTTATACTCAATACTTGGGCTTCTGTGTTTTCCTCACACCTGCTGATGACAGCAGTGATCCATCTTAAAGAGGAAAAAAGTCGCAGAAAAATGCCTGTACTCAGACTTGTTTGGGATGTCATTAGTCATCAGAGGGAAATGCAAAATCTGCCAGAGCGAACATAGAATTTTGATTAGTTCTTAAATAATCAGAGAAAAATCTAACAAACTTTAAGTGCTATAAACAGTATTAGGATGCAGACACTGGAGATTAGCTTCAAGGGTTTCAGTAAACTAGGATCTGAAGAGTCCATTTATGTTTTCTGCATGTTTATTTTACTCCACTATTTTTGTTTTTAATGTGTTGAAAGCCTTGCCATGCTGGATTGCAATATGTTTCGAGTAACCTACTATACACTACTTTGTATAGCTGTGTTCAGGAAACCTATCTATACAGATGCCCTTGGAAATGTACTTGACTGAGTCCTGTCATGTTGGGTTTATGGGGGAAAAAAAGAGAAAGAAAATAAACCCACCACACCTGCTCTTGGCAAGCTGTAGAGAATGACTAAAGTCATGGTCCTGTCATGGTTAAGTCTAGACTGGGCATTCATGACCACAGGCTTAGGTCAGGTGTGAGCACATGTTGGTGCAGTGATGTATTTCTGTTGAATCAGCCAGGGAGCCTGATGTGGTATTTATGCTGGCTGATAATAGGGCTGCCCAACATGCCAGATTGCGTTCTTCCTAACTCCAGCTCACTCCATTGCTGTGTCACTGGGAGGCTGTACACATGCACTGGACCCGTGACTGCAGCAGACGTCTCCAGCTTGTGGGCAGCCAGTGGTGAGGAGGCCCTTGTGAACAGCGTGCTGGGGCCCCCTAACCCTGTGCCTTCACGCAGCTCTAGGGCACACCTTCCATGTCCATAGTCAGCCCCATCTTCAAAAGTGCTCTCTGGAAGAACACGAGGAAGATGCCTTTGCATCTGCCTTACACTGCTGTCCATAGCACACCCAGGCTGGCAGTTCTCCACATCTTTGGTACCAGCACCAGGACTCAGTACTATGCCACGTGAGTCCATTGTGGCAAGGCCTGTAAAAGTCCCTGCTTCCAGCAGGATCAGGTGATGCAGTTGTGTTTGAACAGGCTCTGCTGGGAGAAGCATTGTTTCCTTTTCAGGGAAGGCATACAGTGACAGAGGATAAAAGCTGGGAGAAACAGCAAGAGAAGAGCCAGATGTAACTGCTAGGCTTTTGTTCCTCTGGTGGTGAAGCAACAAAATTAAGGCTGAAAAGCATGTGTCTCTGACTCCATGGGACACCTGCAGCCGTGAGAAAAGCAATGCCTGTGCAAAGTGTCATTCTGGAAATAAGGAAAGAGCACCAGTGAAGGGTGAATGCTGAGGTGAAAAGGTAATTTCATGGAGGTCTTTGCTGAGTCCATTTGGCAATGCAGCAGAGCATTCTAAGATGCTCAATTTAGCATTGAGAAGAAGACAGACTTTTTCATTTTGGAAGATGACAGCTCCTGACATACAAGACAGCTCCTGACGTACTCCACTTTGGCCAGCACAGAGATTTGAGGTAGGAATGCTGGCTGGCATCTATGCTGTGCATTAGGACGCAATATTTATCTCTTCTGAGGTTCTTGGTCCATGGTACCTGTGGGTCACATGCATTAAGAAGTCACATACATCAGTTACTCAGGGCTTTCCTTAGTTTATAGGATGATCATGATATGTTCTGCGAGTTCCCAGTTCTTACTTTACAAGGAATGGTTTTCTGTTGTACTGATGGCTATTGTAATGATCAGTAAAATGCTTTACTGTTATTGCTCACTGCTTGATGACCCCACCTATACTGATCTTGCCTTTTTTAGGCCAGTACTCTGCTGCTGATGGAAGTTCCTCAACATGGGTGATCTAAACCTAACCATCAATGACACTCTTTACTTCTTGATGCACTTGCAAATGCAGTTATTTGCCAGGAATCGAGCAGATAGATCTCTGGAAGAGATTCTGAGATTCTGACACATTATCTCGAGTCTTACTCTTCTGATATCTGGACAATGGTGCTGAAATACATTTTTAAACCATTGAAAGGAAGCAGAGGAACAGATAGTCAAATTAAGCCTGATCATTTCCACACCAGGATCCTACTTGCTTGCCTTAGCCAAAGCAGTGTATGTGTGATCAAAGAGGTGAATGAAGATGGAAGAGAAAGCCAACACAGGTACAATTGGCTGCTGAAGTTTATTAATCTTTCTCTGATCTGGCAGATAATTTCAGTGCTAAGTGCTTGACTGCTGCTTGTGATGTTACTGATAAATATACCCCTGAATTGCCACAGCCTTCCTCAGGGCTTCTCTCTGACCATCCAGGTCCATGTGCATTCATTCCAACTCTGCCTGTCCTTGGCCACTCTGACCAGCAACTCTCCTTATTTATTAGGCTCCCAAAATAACCTGTCTATGAATGGAAGTAGAAACCTTTTAACAAATGAATGAATAGTGTATTTGGTTCAGACAAAAAAAAAAAGTAGTTTTATATATGGAGAAGATATTAACATCCAGTCTAAGAACGTAAATCTGTAGGTTCTTAGCAATGAAGATTAAAGGGAGAAATACAGGGATTTAAATGTGAATAAAAAGTGGCATAAAACCAACACACTTTTCAGGGTTCCTACTAAAACTCAGGGGAAGTAAATTTTTCATCCATCTCTGAAGTGGTTTAATGACTGTTTAAAAGAACAGCAGAATAATGGGATCCTGTACAGAGACAAGGAATTTTTTATAAACGTGAAAAATATCCCATAACAAGAATTAAAGTACTTCAATGCATTTCTGAGAGATGCTTTAGAGAAATCATAAAATACAGTCCTTAATCGAGAATTTTAGAGAGTTTTGAAATCATGTTCTTGACTGTAGCCACTTTATATCTACTGACTTATGAACAGACTGAACCTTTGCAGGATCGGGGCTGAAGGCCATAGTTCTGCAAATGTTTATGCATGAGTAGAGAGGAAGAACTGAGTCCTAAAAATCACAGGATGCTGTGGGTGAGGAAAAAATGTAGGGGAAAACCAGAGGAAAGTGATATTTTTCAGCCATAAATAATATAGTATCCTTCAAGACAACTCTTTCATAGAATGTGAAATGAAGCTTCTGTTTTCATAAATGAATGGCATTTTAGGATTATTACAATGGAACAGAAAAATCTGCAGCCATTCAACAACTCCAGAATGTTATTGAAAGAATACTTTAATGAAAACACCTAGAGCATCCCCCACTTGCCTGCCCTGCTCCCATCCTGCAAAGCACTTCCCTCGCTTTCGTGAGCACAAGCAAATCAACACTGTTAGTACAAGGTAGCTCCTGTTTGAATTGTGTGCCCTGGAGATGCATAATTAGTGCAAAGGAACTGTTCTTGGGGGGAGTTCAGATTCAGAGAAAGGAGAGAAATTAAAGTGCCCTACATATATGATCTGGATCCTGAGAAGAGGGTGAGATAAATTAAATAAATTTTGTGAATTTGGACGCTTAAAATTTGGGTCAAAAAACTCCTCACCCAATACTTTTTATAGCTGAAATTTCTACCTGTGGTGGATAATTTCTATCTGTGGTGGATAGAAGGCTAATGACATTCAGTAAAGGTTCTGTTACTTCCAAAGAGGTGCATTCAGAGCTGTGTGTATTGATCCAAAGTACTGTCTGGGACTTCTCAGAATTAGAGAATATTTAAGTCCATTAAATTAACCAGTACCAAAAATGTGTTTCACACAGTGAGTTGAAACACAAATTGCCAGATTCTTTTGGCAAGTATCTACAATAATAAATTCAGATGATCTGAAATCTTTAATTTTAGCTGAAGTACATTTTTTATTGGTAGGAATTATTTAACCGTTTTCAACCTTTACTTGTGTTAGATTTCTGCTGCTCGTAGAGGGAGAAAAAAAATGTGAAATAAGAATTCAGAACTTCATATAGAACATTCTAGAATATAGAAGCAGAATATTTTGAAGGTAGAAGAAAGCCAGCCCACAAATGCTGATCTGCCTTTCTGCCCTTTGCATATTCCAAGCTCTTTGTTCTGATTCCTTGCTCTTTACTTTACAGACAGATATGCCTTCTGTACCAATCTATCCCCCCATTCCTTTGGTTGCAATCAGTCTGTGTCATTTAAGTCACCAATTCAAGAGGCCTGGATATTAATTTGAAAGAAGCTAGCACACGATACGTACTTTCCAAGGAGATTGTCTGTTGTGGGCGGAGTGTAGACTTTCCCTCCCATCTTCTCTTAAAGCAGCCCTATTCCTGTCCTAGGGACATCTCCTAGACCTAAGAAGTGCAGCCCTGCCTATGGCTCATTACATCAGTGACTTCTTACAGCCTCCAGATCCCTCTAAGGTCAGAGGGCATTTAATTACTCTAGCCAGAAAGAAACGTTCTTAGGAACTCTCTGTCTCCTGGAGGTGTGGATAGCTTCTAGACTGGGTGCATTTCTGTAGTTTAGCCCTTGCAGTGTGTGTTGGACTTCAGCCCAGCGTAGCTGGCTGGCCAGGGTAATCTCCTGGTGTAGTGACAAAGGCTGCGTTCTGCAGCTGGAGTGAGTACCCAGGCAGTGGCCCTGCACGGAGCCCTGTGCTGCCATGAGTGTCTGTGCCATGGCAAGTCAGCTATTACCAGAGAACTGGCATGAAAATTCTGACAGGAACTGCAGTCTCAGCAATGATACTACCTGCGTATCTGATTCATGGCAGTCAGTTACACCTTGCGGTTATGTTTGTCAAGCAAGAATGTCCCACATGTCTTAAATGACATGGCTGAAGCACCCTTTTGGTAACTCACACTGCCTGATGCAGCCACTGTCCTAATAATTACTGAATAAAAGTCATGGCCAACATACATAGTATGTACTAGTGTAGAAATATGTGTTGTGGAAGGAGTAATGAGTATGGTGCAGTGCTGAAGGCTCAGGTTTTAGTCTGATTCTGCACAACCACACAGACCTGGCTCTGAAAGAAGGTATAAACCAACAAGAAAGAGCAGTGGTGGAGTGTATTGTGAGAAACAGATTTAGCACTGGAAATAACGTATCATCTCCTGCCCTGTTGCTGCATTCTCATTGCTGGCTGTTCTTTCTCTGTGTTATACATTTGCTCTGCTAAGATAGTATTTTAATGTGTGTCAATAATAGTGACTCAATTTTCTTTTAAAGAAAGTGTAGTGAATAAAAGTTTCTGTGGTCAGATTCTTAGCATGCATGAACATACGTATTCCTCTTTGGGACTGGCAAGTGCCTTCTCAAATACCCAGCAGCTGCTTGAATACTCCATGGCTAAAAGTTCAAGGTGATGACTCTGTAGCTCTCACTATATTGACACACAAATGACATAGTTCTGACTCTGTTGAAGGTTAGAGTACAAAACACACTATTTGGTATGCTACAGCATCAGGTTTCTCTATATTCTGCTTATCTATTTATTAAAAGGTACAGGCTTTTGCTATTCTCTGTGACTGAGTTTTTAATTTACCAAATCAATTTCTTTGATGTGAAAGTAGCCATTTTTATTGCTGACTTTTATATGGAACAACTGGGAAAACTGGTGATGTCTGAAGAGTTTTTGTAACCCTCGAAACACTGGAAAATGTCTGCTTCACCCAGCTTACGGTCACACAATAAGCAGTCTCTAAGCATTTTGCCATGCCTAACGTTTTGCTGCCATAGGCAACCACTTAATCTGCCTACACAGGAGCTAGCCCTGAGGGGATGCAATATGTGTTGGAAAGGGTAGATTTATACTAAAACATTAGTTTTCAGGGATGGTAGAAAAAATAGCTGTTCATTTGAAATTTCCTGCTTTTTTCTCAGCTGTTCCAATAACAGAAGTGTTAAAGATTTCTACAGTCAATGTTCCACATGGATTGCTTCTATAAGCAGATTTGTTTCCACCTCAAAATCAGTACCGTATTTCTGCTTTAGGTTCTACCCTTTTATCATATAAGCATCTTCTGTATAAACCAGACTTGAAAGGTACCCTTGTGAACCATGAGGAGACCAAAGTGAAAACCTGTGACAGCCCACTGGAAATGAATTCAGCTCTCATGGTTTGACTCTCCTTTTTGTTTACATTTGCATTAAGTAGCACAGCAGAAGGAGGCACTGTGCCCTGGCTAGAGGGGGAACCCCTCTCCTTCGGGACGCAAAGTAGACACTGAGTCTCCATTTAAACCTCATTATGACATCAATTCATGTGAAAAAAGAAAAATCACAGGTTTGCGGTTAATGCCTGTAATAAGCCCTTTAGAAACAAGCTGCCCTGGCAACGTAATTTAATCCGTGCTACTTCCAGGTTTTTTTTATAATTACATATTCCTCTGCTGTAAGAGACCAGGATCTGTTGTGAGTCAGGTCAGCCTGTAGCTGTTTTACTTGAATGAAGAACTCAATTCACACTGCTTCTGAGAGTCTGTTATGACTCCTCTAATTTAAGACTATTACCTGAAACAGACGTATTTTATTTGGCTTTTTCCATGTTGACGGAATGTGAAAGCTTGCAAAATGATCTCCAAGTGCCTCTATAGAATAAGACTCACAAGGCTCATTGTGATAAGTGAGAGCAAAGTAACCATAAAACTTCTCAGGCTGTCTGTGCTACACATGAGATACTCGTGTCTCAGTGGAATCAAGCGCCTCACTCCTCCCCCTGAGTGAAAAAAGAGTGGCTTCGTAAGGCATTTTTGTGAAAGATAGATTTTCCAGGAAAACCTTGTTCTCCCAGAGGTATATTAAACCAGCCATGAATGATCAGAACTGCTGCATTCCCGTGTCTTAAGAAGGGCCACGATTCTTGGAAAAATGAGTTTTCAGCTTCACAATGTTTTACATGTCCTAACCTTATCCTAACCAATTATTGTTATGGTAGCTAATGAGCATGCAGAATGGACAGGAAAGGTGTTCACTGGCAAAGAACAGCCTCAGTTTTGGGATTTGAAAAGGGCAGGCTGGATCTCTGGGTAGTGAGTACACTTTTCTCCCCTTCTCCACAGGCTGTGGGCTTGAGTTTTAGCTCAAGCTGAGATACAGACATTACAAATGAATGAGAACAAGTGTGGTTTTAGGCCACCTTTGTATTTTGTTGTATTTGTGCTCTGGCTGGTGGTGGGGTTGGCCTGAATGACAGCAACTCCAAGGCGAATCTAATTTACACTTGGATTGCCAAAAGTTGTTCTGGCAGTTGAAAACAGCGACATCTGCCAAGGGTGCAAATGCAACCCTCTGTGCTTTTTTCTGATCACGTCACATGGTATAAGAGCATATGCCACATTAACTATTACTGTAATTTTAGCCCGGCTCTGTGGGGTCCCGCAAGCCCACAGAACCTGGGGCATTTTCGGTAATACAGTCAGGTGGCAAAGAGGCAGGAAGGAGATTCGCTTATCATCCTGCTGGATGGTTTATCATGTTGTACAGCCGAACTCCAAAGCAAATCTGAAACCCGATCACGAGGGCCCTCGTTTTACCCGGGGCCAGGGGGAAAGGTGGGATTAGGGAATGGGGACCAATGGGAGAATGCCAGGGGAGTGACGAGGCTTACAGCCAACCGGGAGATTCAAACCGGGACAGACCATACCAAGGAACAAAGCATCCCAGGGGATGCTTCTGTTCGCCCTTACACAAAGGCATCACCGACCCCCACAATCAACTGCTACTACTGGCAGCAAAAGCAGTCACATTTTCCTTCCATCAGCAAGCCTTCAGTCTCCTAGGCCTCACTTGATGCATCTTTTACAATGGCTGTAGTAATCCCGACTGTGCTGGCTTTGTCTCACTGAGGAAAGTTTCACATAAGCAGGACATTTCTAGTGTTCAGTCTTTTCAATCATGTGTCCTCTTATGATCAAATTATCAGAAAGAGACCATTAAAATATTGACAACTAAGAAATTATGCTCCTGTCTTGAATCTACAGATTTATGAGTAATGTGACCTGACCTTTTATATGTCAGTACAGGAAGCTGTTTGTATATATTAACAATACTTCAATGTAAAAAAACGAAATTAAAATCCGCCCTTCAAGGAGTATGGTTTCTTCTATATCTAATTCTCATTTTTAATTCTCACCCAAAAATCTGGGAGTGTACTTTTGTTAGGTATTTGTGATTATCTGAGAACTTGTTCTGGTCATTCTGAAGAGTTAATGCATCTGAGCTCACAAATCCTGCTAACAGTCATGGTTCAAGCTTAGCATATGTGTTAATACAGTAATCTTCATTTTCTGAGTTTGGAGATTTAGCAGAACAAATTCATGTGCAATATGATACAGGTCTGAAACCATGAAAAGTGTGAAGAATCTGTATCAGGACCAATCACCTTCCCTTCCAATACAAGAACTCAAGGTTATTACATTAAACTAGGAGGAGACAAACTCTGAGTGAACAAATGAGACTGTTTTTTCAGTGTCTGCCTAAGCTGTAGAAATCCTTTCCACATGATTTGAGTGTACTAAAAGCTTACAGAAGTTCAGCGGGAGTCTGGCGCAGTTCATTGGGAAAAAATAAAAGCAATATTAAACATGTATTATTAAACACATAAACATCGAGCTCAGGAAGTCATTGATAACTTGGTAACTAGAGGCTTGAAGATTACTTAGGTCAAGTGTCATTTATGGTTTTTTTGTACTCTTCCTTAGGCATCTGGTTTTGGCCAATTTTACAGGCAGGATGTTGGCTTACATGTGCTTTTGGGCTGATCACTGTGGCCGCTCTATGTTTCATTATGCTATTCCTTGCACTACAGATGCCGACAATATGTTTCTGAAATACCCTGCATTGCTGTGTGAGTCACATGCAATCTTCAAAGGGCCAGTTTCTTCCCAGGGACTAGCCTAAGGTGACAAGCTGAGATTTTTAACTCTTAATTACCAAATACTAGATGAAGCGAATTCTTCCCTGCATGACATAAACATTTCTCAGAGAAAAGAATGTTTCTAGTTAAGGGAAACTTGGCTAAGAAAGAGATTGCTTTCTCGCTGTGTTCATGAAATTAATTTGCACAAATAAACCTTTGCAAGTAGGAACCTTCTCAAGGAAGGAGTCCTAAATCAGTCTGAATAACCTGGATAAAAACTTACGTTTTAAGTTAGCTAACAATTTATAAGAAGATTTATATAGTATCCAATCAACTCTAGACTTCTCTGAGCTTTTGGATTTTGGGGGATGTGAAGGATATATTGATATGAATGTTTTAAATTTGTCTATGTCAATATAATACCCATCAGTCAAAGGTCTTCATCTAGCAATGTGAAATTGTCTGAAGAAACTGCTTGGGTAGCCTTCTTTTATACATATATTTAATAGTCTTCAGACTTATATACCATTTTGTATTAAATTAATAATTATGTATAATTGTCACGATAATACACAGTAAGTTAGAAGTTAAGTGAGGCTACTCATATAAATCAGAAAAATCCCATTTACTATTTTATTTCTGTATGGGAATGCTTAATAAAAAGTTCACATGATAATGTAAAAGGGAAAGATGGTGTATTTGCATAGCTTGATTGTCATAATTGTATGATAGTTAATGTCAGCTGGGAGCAGAGGAACACCCTAGGTCTTACAGAATCTTAGAAAATTCCTTTGGATATACTTGGCTGACCCTTTCTTTGCTGGTGACCCTAAGTGACAGAGAGTGTAATGCTATTCCTGTTTTCATTAAAGGTTTCATAGTAATGGTTGAATGTTGACATATTAATGAGGTTTAGATGTAGGTGGAAAGACTCCAGGTTTTGGAGGCAGCATGAAGTGTTACTTGCTAATTAGTGTATTTCTATAGTCATGCAGCCTTAGAGCTGATGCAGGGCAGGCCTGGAGTGGGATAGGACATACTTCGGTACAGATTTCTTGGCAGTAATCTGCTTTGCAACTGTTCCAGATGGTTTACAACTCTTGCTCTAGCTCTTTGAATTTAAGAAAGTGTTGGATTAGCAGAGAGTATTACACATAAAAATTGTTTCAGAAGCCTGTTAAGAATAGAAGCCAGGAAAGACCCGAAACTTAGGAAATGCGGGAAATAGGCTTGTCTTGCATATTTTTGCGGCTCTTTCTCTGTGTGCACATTATACCATCCTTAATTACAGGAACACATTATGTTTCATAAGATCCCAATCTCAGTCACTGCTCACTTACTGAGCAGCTATTCAGTATATTGTTTTTCTTCTTCAATGTCTGACCTCTCAATTATTTTACACCACTCAAAATTCCCTCTGGAGCTCCCTGTTTTGCTTATCAATGTGATATTGCTGTTTTCTAGACATCAGTAATTCTATTTTCCTGTATCTCCTACATGATGCACTCCAGTCCCTTGTATAATTATGAGTGTGGTTGTGAGGAAAAACTAGGAAACCCAGGTGTCACAGCAAGGACCAGGAAAGAGGATGCGTGCTTGGAACATACATCTGCACTGTCTTTCTCGTTCCTACTCAATTTCTTCATTTCTCCTCATAGTTCCCTTGTCCAGCTAACCTTTTCCCTCCTTGGATGCTCAATCAGATGATAAATCAAGTGTCTTCTTCCCCTCCCCTGCCAGGCCATCTCAGCAAGGAGACAGTCCACCAATTTCCAGTTCCTTTCTTCTGCATTAAGATTTTTCATTACCTTCTTTATCCTATTTGCTATCCTGCTTCCTAGTTTTTTGAATTTATTTCCATGCTCCACCTTCTGAACTCATTTGATCCCAACCTACTCTTTTTTTCCTGTTCATCCAGGAGCCATCAGTTCCCTGTCCTACTCCCATGTTGTATTCTCCACAATCTGCTTAGAGTATCAGTAGTGGCCAGAAATGACAGTAAAGAGGAGGGAAGGACTGTTTCTTCTAGGTTGCTCTCACTGTTGAAACTTGTGAAAAAGGCAAATTTTCTTGGAAATGGGAGAAGAAACAATTTGTGACTTGCCTCACCAAATTGAATCATTTGAATTCAATGAATTTCATTTCATTGAATCAAACATGAATTGCCCTCAGCTACTCAAAGACAGTTTAGCAAATGTTTTAACATAGGAAAGTTTTACATATTTTTGTACTTCAAAAAATATTTAATATACTCATGATTTCTTTTTTTTTTTTTTTTTTTACTGAAACACTCAGCAGGGAAAGTTTCCAACTCAGTGGTTAAAAACTGGCAAAACTGCAAGTAACTTAAGATATAGTCTTGCAATGGAGCATGTCAAGTGACTTTAAATCTAGAGTAACCATGGTTTAATGAGAACTACCATGATCTCTTCAATGCACTATTTATGTCACTCTGTAGAATACCAGAGTCTGTTGAGTCTCGTGCATTTGTAGTATGACTGGCATTGATCATGAATGAAAATGATGTGCCATTCCTCATTCTGATGGACAGAGGGAAAAACGTAGTAAAGCACAGGAGCAGCTGAAAACGTGCCAGGCAGTAACTGGAAAAAACCCATAATCCTGCCATAATGACCCCTAGTTCACATTTTTGGCAGTTCTGATTGTCCTCTCTTACTGCCCCTTCAAACCCATGGGAAATTAAAACTGTTAATAAATGCTTCATAATAAGGACATCCAATTGTTGTTGTTGTTGTTTGTTGTTGTTGTGGTGGGGATTTTTTTGTCTGGCAGTATGCTTCAAGAGCCAGGCTTGGTACTACTCTAATTTGCAGATTAAATTAATGAGAGACAACTTTTCAATCTTGGAAGAAATTTTCTGTTTTTCCCAAATTCCAGCTTGAACATCAATGGGTACACTTAGTTGCTAATCTTCAATGTCTTATTCATAAGAAAAAAGACTTGCTATTCACCTTCCTAATTGTCGCTGTCTTCTAAGAGCTACACTGGAAATATTTTAAGACTTCAAGAACATGAAAGACTAATGCCAGTTTTTACTTAACATTTTGCTCAGGTAGCATGAACCATCAAATAGAACAGTCAACTAATTTCTTAAAGTTGAATGGAAGACGTTAGTTGGTATATGGCACACTGATCAAATTGCACAGCACTTAGTGGACAGTAATGCATCTGAGCAAAACAGTAATGATTTTATATCTAGTGCTTTTGGGAATAGCTTAATAAATCTTAAGTAAAAAGAATATTGAGGTATTTATTTCAGAAAGGATTAAAAAACCTATCACAAAATGATCATTCCTGCTATCTTTCCTTGGATAAGATTTCTTATGATTTAAATCTAAACTAAGCTGTAGACAAATACTCTGCTGAAAGGCCCTCAGACATGTCCTGTTTACTTGTATGTAAGGAGATGCATGTTCAGTTCTCCTCTTGAACAGTGCAGTTTCTCTGTAATAACTGTGTAACAAATCAGTACTTCATCGAACCAAGGAAAGAAAGTGGTAGTGTTAGTGCTCTGTTACATGAGAGCGATGGCAATCTGTTTCTCTGAAGTTTGTGTTGCTCCTGTGTTTCGATTAGATGATTACTGTATTTTTTTAATATGAGGCCCAGTGTTTTGTGAAAGGGCATGTGCATTTTCACAGTTGTATTTATGCATGCCAAGAGCTCCCAGCTCTCTAACATACTGTTTTGCATGGTTAGATACTAAATATGTGAATGTGGTTGTGATAGTTGTGAACATAGCTTTTAGCATAGTTAAATGTCTCCTAAGTTACATGGCCTTAAGGAAACGAAATCTTGCATTTTTTTACTTCGGTAGTTTATTGATAGCATTTAATATGATTTAACATCATCTTAATATGAAAAAATTTCACTGAACTTACCATCTTTTAATAAATATTTCAGAGGCTTGGTTTCTATCCACCCTGAAGTATGTATTCTTATTTCAGATCCTATACCCAGAGTCCATAGTGACTTTGTACACCTATTAAAGAGCTAAGAAGTTCTGCCGTGGTAGATTTTATCTGTGGAAATAATGTATTCTTTGCCTGCTCTTTCACACAGAATGCACCAGATGGCAATTTCATTAATCCCAAATCAGTTACTTATAGCTGGTCTTCTCCCTTCTTGTGTTGATACGTGGAAAGCGAAAGAAACAAGTATCACTGTAGCAGTGTTCATGACTGTGTGAACTGCCCATTCCTGCTTTTGGTTAGTGTGTCCAGTATGAAGAGCCCAGACCTGTGTGCCAAGAAGTATTTTTTTTTCTTCCTCCCACATATAGAATTAGAGTTACCCTTGTAATCTCTTCCAAGAATAATACAACACTGTGCTCTCCCTAGCTTGGATTTAATTTCCTGCAAAAATAAATGAGTTTATGCTAGCCCAAAATACTCATCTCATATAATTTCATAATACCAAAACCACGGCCGTGTCTTTTGGATCTAGAAGTTTTTCGAGATGGTACAAAGGCATGGTATTTGTAAAGGCAAATAGTGAGGGTGTTGAAAATGATGTCTTTAATGTTGTCTTAAAATGTCTGTTTAACTTCATGGTTACCATTTACATTGCTAGCCGTTGCTAGCAGTATAGTCAGCAGACACAAACTGGTGCATTAGTTACAGAGTATGTAGTGTGTGTAGGGATATAACAATGTCCATTGCCACTAAGCAACTCTTTACTTAAGTGAGAGAGATCCTCTTGTTACGTGGAGTTAATACATTGTGTTTGACAGTTTGTTTGACAGTTTAGGCTTCCATTTCAGCATCTGAGTAAAATGGCTGTTGTAGATGAGGCTAAAAAGACATCTCCCTGTCCCTCACCTTGTGCTGTGTTGTGGACTTCGCTAAGGACGTGCAAGATACTCCGCTCTCTTCTTTGAGTGCTTTGCTCTGCACTGCTTTAACAAAAAGGCTTCCATGAAATTCTCTCTCTCCTGCTGGCCTGTGATAAATTCCATGTGTCAGAAGTTGCAGAGGCTTTTAAGGAGGATAGCTGCAAGTGCACAGCATCAAATAATTATTTTCCCATGTAAATGAAATTTGCAGTTTGTTGCGTCTGAAATCAACAGGAGTGGTAAGACATCAGGCAAACTGCTTTGTAGCAGTTTGACCTCAGTAAAAATGTTTCAATTTGATTGTGAAAGAAGTTAATTGGCTGTATTGATTAATGTGCAGACTTCATTATGTACAATTTCTGAGTACCTCCTAGTTCCAAAGGATATCTTTTTCAGTGGTGGAAATTTCTGCATTTTTCAAAGCTCAACTAATCACCAAAAAAAAGCTCCCTGCTTGAAGTTACTTGTAAGGATTACCTTTGGGGGAGTGATTGAGCTGATTCAGCAGAGATTGTGGACTTCAACAGCGGAAAATTGCCTAATCCTTCTCTTTTCATTTAACAGCAGAATTTTAGTATGAGACCAGGAGAAACCAAAGAGAAAAGGACAGAATATTGATAAGTTTCCAGATATTATAGCAATGAAGACTATAAATCTTTTGACAGAGAAATGTTTACAATGCAAGTTGATGAGAAAGGTTTATTTTCTGTTTACTGCTCAGGCATACTCATTGCTGAGAAAATTGTTGATGCTTTTACTCTTTTTTATGCCTTCTTGAAATAGACTGATATGCAGCTACTGCATCCTAAGCTATAGCTTATTTGTCATCTAGAACTTGATGCACGAGCAAATTATAATGACAATAGGAAGATGATGAAGCATTTTTTTACCAGCTAGAATGTGATCATTCTTCATAATTATCCCCTTACACTTCCAAACTGTCTTTCATAAAACAAATGGACATTTGCACATGATGCAATAGATTTTGAAGTGACTGGGACATTCTTCACATATCTCAATGATAGTTTTCCTCGGCTTGTGAGTTTTATCACTTTCAACATTTTTGTTCTCCTGTGGAATGAAAAGTTTATTTAAGGATAATGAGAATAGTCTTGAGTTTAGTTGTCCAAAACCACAAGACAATTTTGTTTACTGCGTATGAAATTACAGCTGAAGTTCTTGGTTTGTCTTAATTACATAACATTCATACAACAGTAGAAACAAAATCAGTCTTACTGAGAGAGACACTAAAGATTGAGGAAATATTTCTCATATTAGGAAGTTTAAGCACAGATTTACAAAATATTTAAGTATTTACTTACCATTAGAATCCATAGTATGTGTCAGATTTAGCTCGCAGATTAGGAGACATGAATTAGTATGTCCACATGCATGTCTTCCTATGTGCTAGGTGCCTCCTCCTTGCTGTACTCATAATCAGTGGGTATCTGTGCCTCGGCTGCAGGAATATGGGTATGAAGTATCATGTGAGATGGTCTGTAGTGTCACAAGCAGACTCCAGATGACGATCTGGAGGTACTCAGGCCTTCTGTAGGAAGTGGCATATTGCCAGTGTCTTAAAAATCCAGGGAATCTCAAACGTGTTAAATGATTTTGCTCAGCCAACTGAACTAAGTCCCTAGCTGGGGACTAGGGACCCCTAAAGGCACACAGAATTATTCAGCTAACCAAATATTAGTATAAAATTTAAATGCCTAAATTTAAGCTATTGGCTATCTAGTTGTCAGTTGTCACTTTTTTCTATCTGAAAAATGCACTTGATACTACTTTTCTTTTGGTTTGTTGGGGTTTAGGAATGGTTTTCTCTAATTTAGTGATCCCACTTAAACCATGTGCCACTCCCTCACTGGGGTGTGCTGGAGAGGAGAATTGGAGGCACAAAAGGTAAAGATCACAGGTTGAGATAAGAACCATTTGCTGGAACCAGCAATGAGATAAGAAAATAACCAGTAACAGCAGCAATACTGATGACAGAGGGTATAAGACCGCGGCGAATGATTCATACTGAAATAATACCTGACCCGCCATACTGTGCCAACCCCAGGGGACACCTTCTCCCTGGAAGAGACTCCTTTTCGCTGCCTGGCAATGATGGTGGTATAGAATCACCTCCTGTCCCAGCCCTGCCTACTCCTGGCTACTGCAAAAATGCCCCCTCTCATGGCCAGAACCAGGACATGGTTCTACTAGCACATGGGATTTTTTTCAGCTGTGATAAGCAGTCATTTCTGTTACCAGTAATTGAGGTGAAGACAATGAATAATCGAGTTTTCCAGAATTCTCAAAACAGGGTCACCTAGAGGGGGTTGTTCACAGACTTGTCCAGGTGGCTTTTGAATATTTCTGAGGATGGAGAGTCAGCAACCTATCTGGGTAATCTGTTCCAGTTTTTGACCTCCTTCACAGCAGAAAATATTTTTCTGATGTTTAAGTAGAATTTTCTGTATATCAATGTCCATCCATTGCCTCTAGTCCTTTGATAGTACCACTAACAAGAGTCTGACTCCATCCTCTCTACTGTCTCCCATGAGGTTTTCATACACATGGATAAAATAACCCTGAGCCTTGTTTTCTCTAGGATGAAAAATTCCAACTCTCTCAGCATCTTCTCATATATCACATGATCTAATCTCTTACTCATCTCTGTATCCCTAAATCACTAGATTCCTTCTATTCTCTTTTTAAAACAGCTGTATTTCTTATTTACACCACACACTTTCAAAACCTGTTTTAATTTGAAATTTCCCTTCCGGCATTTGTGAAGAGCAAACAACATTTCCACTTTTAATTATTGCTTATTTTCCCTGATTTTCACCTCTAGCCATAGAATTTCATAGTTGCCAAACCATCTAAGGAAGCTGGAAGCATTCCTGAAATGCCTGGCTGATTTTTCAGTGTCCACAAGCCAAATTATTTTGTTTTGGAGACCTTCTTTTCAAACCGCATTGGTGAGATTGGGAAGAGAAGTTATTTTTGTGCTCAAACAATCTGCAAAGAAGCTTTTAGAAGTAATTGTGAATTTTCTTCTCTCTTCACAAGCTGCCTTTTCTCCCCAGTCCAGTTATTATCACCTTTGCCACCAACAAAGCTGGTATTCAAACAGAGGAGGATGAAAAAATACATGCATAGTATTTGCTGATGATTCTATGGGAGTAAGTATAATTTATGCAAGTTCCCTCCAAAGACACTTACAAGTGATTCTTTGAGGTGTAAAGACATAAAACATTGAACAACAGGCCATGAAGAACCACTAATAATATAAGAAATATGTTAAACAGCCATTGGAAAGACTTTTGTCAGTCTTTTGATTGAATCACATCTAATCAAAGTTCAGGAAAAGTTGTTACTAGGTAAACAAAAATCAGTCAGATCCCACTTTCCCAACCCCACGGTGGCTGATGAGCTTAATGCATAACCAAAGCGTCTTATTTTGTCCACTTTTGGTTATGATCTAATTTTAGCTGTTGTGCTCGTGGTATGTCTCTAGGATCAAGCAAGCAATGGCTACCTCAGTCTGCTGTCTACCCAAGGTCTTGAAGTTTTTCTTTCCACACTACCAATGGAAAGAAATTGCCACAGCACGTCCTGTGTGAACCTACATTTAAGGAAATAGTCCATGGTGATGAATCTGCAAAACCAGCTATGTAAATCAGTGTTCGGAGATTAGCATCAATACATTATATCCAAAAAGCTTGAAACTTCATTTTGCAGTTTAGTTTAACTTCACTTTGCAGTTTGCGTCGCTGCCACGGCCGCCCGGTGGCGTGGCAGGAGGCAAGGCGGTGTCCTGGTCGGCGACCAAAGGGACACAGTCCTCGTGGCTGGTCGGAGCGCTCTGCTCGGAGGCACACAAAAGGAGCAGGCTGCAGCTTGGATGTCGCCTAGCAACGGGACTGCGGCGAAGAAGGTAGAGGGACCTCTCCGGTGCCCACAAATCCAGCTTTATTGGTAACAAAAAATAACAAGGAGCTTCAAAGCTGAAGGGGGAGCGCCAGAAAAGGCGGGGGGGAAACCCAAGAAGCCTTTTTATGGTGCTCTAAAAGAGGGAGGAACTAAGGGAAACAGTCCAATAGGGAGATGATGGGAATGACAGGTGCCAATAGGGAAAGGAACAGGGGAGAACTTTCTGGAACTTATACATAGGCAATTAAACTGATAAATATACATAAACAGATGAACCAATAAGGTCTAAAGAACAAGAGAAGGGTCTAGAAAGAGGGGAGGAGATGTGGCAGTGGCAATCATCCAGAAGAGGATGGCCTTAGGTCTGATGGTCATCCTATGAGCTGGCCTCAGACCTGCCCTCGGGATCGAAGTCAGGAGCAGGAAAATTGATCCATTTAATGACATCCAGCCCCGAGGTGGGCTGGGTCACTGCAACAGCAGTTAACTATTTATTTTTTTTAACTGACATATAAATAATATACTATAAATCACACATGAGTGAATAACAAAATGTTTCCCTGGTATACAGGCAAACAGGCTAATTCACAGGGACTCTAGTTAGCCTGTCTAGCATGAAGTTCATGTAGTGGAAATACTGTAACATCTCTGGAATTGCTCTTTCAAGTGATTATACCAGAGTCTTCTCCGGATTCTAATCAATAGTCTCAATAACCCTGTAAATTACAAAGCACCTATTTTGCTGACCCAAGCATAAAAATGTAAGCGATTCTTACAGTTCAGATAAGGAAGAGAGATGAATAACTTTCTATAAGTGGGAAAATGAAAAGATCTGTTCTCATTTATTTATGTCTTTACTTGTGATTAGATGTCTTTGACAGAGCAGGGTTTGCAGATTTTTTGATTTATACTATTACCTTAATGGACATAAGGACTTCTGAACCTAGGATAAGAAATAATGTTCGCAATTTACAGTGCGCCTCTTCGGCTATCCTGTTCTTTGCCTGTGTGCTGAAGCTGTGAAAAAGCTTAACTGATTAGGATCATTATATGACCGTTGAGTTTTGGGGAAGAAACTCTAGTCATTTTTAGTATTGAAGAACAACAGACTTAAACAAAAGTTTAAGTTATGTTTAATATGTTGAAGAACAACACAAACCATAAGTTTATGGGGCTTGTCCTGAGACAGGAAATGAAAGAATTGAAATGCAGTCTTTTGAGAAGATCCTGCTGCTTTACGTCTGTGTCTCACCTGACTTTAGAAAATAATAACAATCCATATCAAACAGGTTTTACTGAAACCTGAAGACTATTAGCCATATATTCCACATTATGCTCTTTATTTTTTTGTTAATTGTGTCATTTATAGTGAGTTTTGTTCATTTCTACAATAATCTCAGACTTCAGTTCACTTACTAAATTGGTTTGGTCCTGAAAACACTCAAGGAAATCAGTACCTTCTAAGAAGCAGAATGGTTTTCTGAATCCTGCTTAACTCTATTTCTCTATGGAATTTTGTATTGGAATTTATAAGGCAGCAATTTAAAATAAAAGTAAGTGAATTGTACCTAAAGCATTTGTGTTTCATTTATTAATTTGTGAGAGGTTGTTGACATTTCTTACACCCTAGAGTAGCCTTTAAAATATTTTGAAAATATTTCATTAATTCTTTTGTGGCTGAAACGATCTGTTGCCTCATTTTTTTTCCCCTCAGTTGACATAAGAGATTTGACAGAAGAAATCTCCTCTCTTGATTTTCCCTAAGTGTATATTCACCTTTTTTAGAGAAGATGATTTCTTGGGAATCAATGTTTGTCAACTTTCTTCTAAACCAAACTGTGCTATGCGTTCTGTTCTGAATGTATAGCAGTTGAGTTTAAAGTAAGGTGTAATATTTTTTTTCTGCTAGTTTTTATTTGGATATTAGAAAAAGATGAAGTATGCATTCCAGAGAATTTCCAGGTGAAATCCATTAAATTGCAGTAATATTTGAGAAATTACAGGGAAATAATAAAATGACAATGAATTTGCATGTAATGGTGCAGCAGTGGAAGTTGGGGGTAATCTCATTTAATAAATTTGATAATTTCACAGGAAAAATATTTTACAAGTTGAAAACATATTTTTGACTTGCTCAAGTTGGTGGTCAACGAATATTCCTGGAAGCTCGCTTTAGTTTTTTTTTTTTTGGGTGTTTTTGTTGTTTTTTTTTTTTTTTTTTTTTTTTTTTTTTTTTTTTTTTTTTTTTTTTGTTTTTTTTTTTTT
>VZTI01002660.1:417947-562883 GCA_013397865.1 Struthidea cinerea
TTTTTTTTTGTGTTTGTTTTTTTTTTTTTTTTTTTTTTTTTTTTTTTTTTTTTTTTTTTTTTTTTTTTTTTTGGGGTTTTTTTTTTTTGGTGTATCAGAGATCCCATGGTAACAGTCACCAAAAGTCAAATATAAGAGGATGCAGGCATGGTAAAGGCTACATGCTTTTACTATTTGTCTGTCATTTGAATCATAGGTGCTTCAAACTGGGATAAAAAGAAATTTTGTAGTGGTATATTAATGAATCTGTCCTGAACAATTATCTTAAAATGATGAGGATATAAATTAAATTTTTCTCTACTGTTTTGGAGGAATCTTCCACTCAATTCAACTGTCAAATCAAGTCAAATGTCAGCATAATTGGTTGCAAAGTAGTCCTTAATAAGTCCTTAGTAATCAGTGTTTCAACTGTCAGTCTAATTTAGTGTGACTGCAACGTTCATAATTACAAGAAGTTTTAGAGCTGCAGTTAACTGCTGGAGAGGCAGGGGGGCCCCACAGAATGCTTCGGTGAGCTGTCAAGAGATCAGAAATATTTTAAAATTTGAATGTGCTTTTAACCACTTTACTGTGTAAAAGGAGTATGTTAAATGTCATCTTTAAAGGCATCTCTGTGATAATAGCATGTACCCAACGAGATGTGAATAATACAATAATTTGCTACCATTTTACTAAGTGATATGATAATAACACTGTGCCATTACTTGGAATACTTCTTATTAAGTGCTTGCAGATTAAATATCAAATGCCCTATTGTTCTACCTAAACAACTTATCCATCAATTTTCTGATATTTTCATCCAAAAGAAAAGAAAATTTTATATGTTACCATAGGGTTCCTATAGTAACAGTTTTGAATGGAACACATCCACTCTGCTGATAGTAGGAGAAAACAAAACAAAACAAACATTGCTGAATTAACATAATAGGCACCAAGCTGCAGAAAGATTTGCTTGTGTGACCTTGGAATCTCTGTATATGACTTGTCTCAGGGAAATTAAGTATAGCATTTAGCATAATTTTACAGAAGGTGATTAATTTACAAGATAATATTGCAAATAAGATACTTAGGGCAAGATACAGAGGATTCAGCTGACCAAACCTAGACCTTTACAATCTCTAACATCTTTAGATTCTGGAAACTAACTCACAACACTTTTGTGGTATTACTAATCTATCTCTTTCAGATGTCTATTTGCAGGTAGAGTGAACAGATCATTAAAAGTACATATTCTTTCCATCAACCCCAGTTTAGGTGAGATGAGTCCTGTAGTAAGAAGTTAGTCCTTTGTAACTAAGCCATCTGATTTGCTTCCAGCATTCATACATGCACATTCCACATTCTGTTGGAAGTGCATTTGGAATTTCTGAAAAGAAGATAACAGTAGGAGATAAGCATGGAAAATAAAATTCTGAAGAGAAACATTCAACTGCAGGATTCTTATATGGCTGCAGCACTGACAAAAGGCAGGGGCTGCAACCTATGAAGGTGGGAGATGTTTACAGCCCTTTCTCCCTATAATTTACAAATTTTAAATCAAGTTTATAAATAGAATTCCACACTTAAAAGCATAGCTAGAGTAACTGCATGTATTTCATACACATAGTAGTTACAAGCCAAAAATTGGCAGAAATAGTTCAAACTGTCCATTCGTATCTTTCAGAAAAACTTAATGAAGTACTTCAAGACTTAGGTTATGGTGTCAAGAAAGTTAAATCTACAAGCTCCTCACTTGTAATATGATGTTACATTTTTTTAATAGGTAAGCAAAACCCCATGAATTTTTGTTGTGTGATAGGCTGTAAGTGGGACTCGTAGCAATGTGAATCAAACTGACAAGAGCTGTGGATGAGTTGTGAAGATAGTGCCAAAGTGAAATAATTTTCCCTACAAAAATCTTACTCAGCTTCTGCAACACTGATGGTAATTTTGAAGTCAGAGCATTTACACTTGTGGTTGGTAGAAGTAAAAGCAGAATCTAGCCTCTTGCTTTTAAAAGTCTTGATTTTATAAATTCCTGGAAATATTTGTTTAACCTCTAAATTTTGTGTAGTGCCTCTAACTTCTTTGGAAGAGCCTGAAAAAACTAAAATTAAGTAATTAATTCCACTAATGTAATGTTTCATAATTAGTAATGTTTGGGGCATTTTTTTATGCTTTCCAGCAGTAGGTCATATTCCTATTTGAGAGCTGTCAAAGCAACTTCAGCACATACAGAGAGTATTAATAATTATAGTGTATTACAGGACTCCTTTTGCTCCAAGAAAAAAACTCACAGATTGTGAAATGCACTTATCTCTATTTAAAAAAAAAAATACTTTCTGTGCTTTACTTAAAAGACTTGACTGCTTTTTTTTAGACAGCATGGAAAAGGTTTTATTTTAACTTGTAAAGCCAAATACAAATGATACAGTTTAGAAATTTGAATCAGAATTAATTGCTTTTGGTGCCAGATGGTGTAAAGCTGTCAGATTTATGGGTTTTTTAGATGTTTCTTTCAAATTGATAATGTTATCTTGTGTAGCTATTTTCCCCTGACTGACAAAATATCTTTCTAGACATTACTGCACACTGTGGCAGTGTGAGGCAGGGGCAGTGTGGTGGGGGTCTGTCCATACTAGAAACAATTGGCAGCTAAGGAATGTTTTCTTTTAATGCTGCTTTGATGTGTTATAGTAATTCAGCAATTCACCTACTTTATACCACTTAGCATTTTAGAGATGAATGTGCAGCATATAATTTCCAGCTGTGAATCTGAGATCTCTCTGAGGTGGGAAAACAGGAAAAGGGAACAAATTGGCAAAAACCATCATGTATGATTTCATATCCATAAGTTTGATGTGTACATTACAGAATTAAAAGAATTTTTTTTAAATAAGCCTTCTTTAGGTGACTACATTGTATAGAAACAAAAAGTCAAAAAAACCCTTTCTTCTTTAGAATTTGTTAGCTTCCTCCTGAACTTTTTGTATCATTTT
Source organism: Struthidea cinerea (assembly GCA_013397865.1). Taxonomy (NCBI): domain Eukaryota; kingdom Metazoa; phylum Chordata; class Aves; order Passeriformes; family Corcoracidae; genus Struthidea; species Struthidea cinerea. The sequence goes on from VZTI01002660.1 coordinate 420,926, forward strand.
AGATTTACTAAGCATGTTACCGTTTCGCTTTAAATGATGAAGTGGTGCAGTCTCACCTCAAGTACTGTCTGTGGTTTTGGGTTCCACAGTAAAAAGAACATGCAAAGCTGTTGGAAAGTGTCCAGATGAGGGCTATGAAGATGGTGAAGGGCCTTGAAGGGAAGCCATGTGAGGAGTGGCTGAGGTCACTTGTTTTGTTCAGCCTGGAGGAGACTGAGAGGAGACCTCACTGCAGTTACAACTTCCTCGTGAGGGGAAGGCGAGGGGCAGGCACTGATCCCTTTGGTGACCAGTGGCAGTACCCAAGGGAATGGCCTGAAGTTGTGTCAAGGGAAGATTAGTTTTGATATTATAAAAAGGTTCTTCACCCAGAGTGTGGCTGAACACTGGAACAGGCTCCCCAGGGAAGTGGTCACAGCACCAGCCTGGCAGAGTTCAAGAAGCGTTTGGACAATGCTTTCAGGCACATGGTCTGACTCTTGGGGATGGTGCTGTGCAGGGCAGAGGGTTGGTCTCAATCCTTGAAGGTCCCTTCTAACTCAGGATATTCTGTGATTTTATGAATTATTTGAAAACTTGGTACGCAAGGGTTTCTTAATGTTTTTGAAACACAGTAGTTGAAACAATTACAGTTTTATGAATATTGTTCAAGTGAAAGTATCATCTGTTATATCATGCAGAGAGATACTGTCTGTCACAATCCTCTTGTGCTGCAGAGGTGGTATTTGTTATAGATATATTTTACTTGCCATGTCTTTGTGATTTGAATAGCTATAATTATGCGAAGTTTTACATGGTCATAATTTAGAGGGATTTTTTTTCTAAAGTCAAAATTATAAGTCACAGCAGAAAAGCAAAACTCCAGTCCTTGGTGGTGATTCATGCAAGTGGAAGTCTGTGTATATGAAGTAAATCTTATTGGAGCCAAGATATTTTTATGATCAGAATACAGCCCACATGGCTGTAGTGTGAAATTTTTTTGCTAGATTTTAAGCTATTTAAAATGTCAGTGCTGTGGAAACACGAGCCTCTTACATTTATTAAGTGTATTATTTAGATATGGTTTTTATATGTGAGCCATAATTTTGTTTCATGCATTTTTATTTATTTTGTGCCATTGTTAGTAACTTGTTTCTGCAGACAAAAATAGCCCATTATATAATTAAGAACAGTACCAAAGTGCAGCTCTCAGGGTGTATGAACTTTTGAGTAACTGTATAACTTACAAGTCCTTTCACTTCCATCTGAGATTTTTCAGGCATTTCAGTTAGGCTGCTTTGAAGATAACCAGGATGACACAGTGGAGCACTGACTATTTAAATGACTCTCAGGGAAAATAAGGCATTATCAGGGTAAGGTTTGTTCATTGTCAGTGCTATGCACTCGATTGCTAGAAAGCCTACTAGTAAAAGTTGAGGCTAAGGCACCAGGTCCCTTTAAAGCACCTGGATTTGAAACCAGAGAGTTTCGCTCTTCTACCCAGAGCCATAGCAGTGCTCCAGCCTTGGCATCCTGCAGAGGCTTTCTGCTGACGGCATGGCCCCACCAGCTGGGGCCGTGGGGTGGGATCGAGACCCCAGCACAAAGTGTGGCACTGCAGGAATGCATAAGTCATGCCTTTGGTGGGAGAATGTGAAGAAGAGGGTGGTCTCACGTATTTTGAGGTAGGTATGTGAAATTTGACCAGTGGTGAGGAATAGTTTCAGAAGTGTAGCTCCCAGTGGAGGGGTTGTCCTGGACTCAGGTCTGAAAAGCATCTTTGCTGCCTTTCTTGATCAGAGGGATGGTAGGATCTTAGGACAGCTCAGGTTGGATAGAACCTAAGGAGGAGTCAGCTTGAGCTGACCCAGGTGCTTCACGGTCGTATCCACCTGTGTCTTGAAGATTCCCAAGGATGGAGAGAGACTGCACAGCCTCTGTGGGCAATTTCTTCCAAGGTTTAACCACTCATGAGGGAAAAACGTGTAACCAGTGTGAACTTCTCTAGTTTCATTTTATGCTCTTTGTGTTTCATCTACTCACCATGTCCCAGTGTGAAGATCCTGTTCTGTCTTCCTACATCCTCCCTGTGGGTGCTGGGGGGCTGTTCTGTGCTCTGCTCAAAGCCATTAATTTCAGGCTGAATGAGCCCATGTCCCTGCCAGAGTGGCAGTGCCTTTGCTGCTAATCCAGTCTATCAACCTGGTGTCTTGTATTGGGCAACCGCAACTAAGTACAGTGTTCTAGCAGTGGTTCAAGGTGTGCTGAGTGGAGGGGGATAATCCCTTCCCTCCCTGTTCTGGCTGTGCTCCTGCTAATGCAGCCCAGGAGGCTGGTGGCTCTGTGCTGCCAGGGCACTGCTGGCTCATGCTCAGCTTGTTGCTCACATGAGTAATTTAAACACCAAAGAAATATAAGTTGGGTTTCTATTTTTAGCCAAATAACTTATTTTTAGATCTCTCCCTTAAAAATGTAGTCTTGCAAATACGAGTTAAGGAAAAATGGTGTCTGAAAGCTGAACAGAGGAAACTTTTCTTTTAGCCTCCAAAGCCTGGCTAGTGTCCTCTATATATCTGCTTAAACATCTTCCTTTGAGAATGAGGTTATATGTCACCCTGTATGTTAATTTATTTGGGGGCTTGTATTACCCAGCCATCATTCTTCCATTGCCTTTGTGACAATTTCCTGTGCCAGTTTCAAGAAGCCATTTAAGAAAAACTGGTGGAAGCAACTTCTCAGATCACCCTGAAATCCTCAGACCAGCTCTGCTGTTTGAAACCGTGGCCTGGGTCCAGCCAAAGAAATACCAGCTGTCATGGAAAATGCTGTGAATCATCTTAGATTCCTAGAATCTAGTTATGAAATGAATATTTTATATTTCAGCATAATTGAAGACGACGGGAACATTTTCATTGTCTTTGTGTGTGTTATTTTCACAAATGCTATGTGTGACTGCTGTGGTTTTCCTGTATTTTGTAGTTTCATATGTCTTCTGGGAAAATTAATCCTGGGCTAGTAAAGAATGCTAGAATAGATGTTAACAAAAATGAGTATTTTGGAGATGATTCTTTTTGTTTTTCTGAATGACAAGGATTGTTTATCACAAGCTTTTAAGGCTTCAAAGGTAAAATCAATATTAATCCCCCACTGAAAACTAGAAGCATCCCTTTTGTAAGAGTCTAATCTGCCACGTTTGACACAACTTTAATGAGAAAACATTATTGATACCAATTAGATATTTTCTAAAATCATCTCTTGAATTGGTTAATGTTCATACTTCGAAAAAAAAAAATTGTTCTCGTATTCCTTGGTCTGGACACAATTACAGCGTTACAGCTTTATTTTTTTTTTTTTTAATTTTCATTGAGTCCTATTGCAAAATGAATTTAAACTGCATCAGCAAACAATAAATGAATCTTGTAGCTTAATGAAAGTGATAGAATTGCAACATATCAAAAGGTACAGGTTTCAAAAGTCATATTTTGCATACTTATGAAACCTCTTATTTCTTAAATTGATGTTATGTTATCAGGTTTTTTTTAGCTCTTCTGGCGATGGGAAGAGTTTGTGGTTGTCTGGGATTTTTCTTAGGACTTGCAATACAGGTTACAAATGTTTATGTCTTTAAAATTTATTCCTTTTTAATAGTGGAATTCAGGAATGCGAAATAATCTTTTTTGATCTTAACCAATGTGACTGTTTCCTCACTATTATGAAATTTACTACACTGGTGTCTTTATTATTTACCAGAAAGCCCCACCTGGTTACTTACATGCAAAGTGACTAAAATAATTTAAAATTACCACTTTTCAATCTCATAATTAATGCAAAGGTAGAATATGCTTTATTATAATGTGGGTATAATGTGGGTGACAGTGCTAAATATCAAATCAAAATACCTGGAATAGCACATTGTTTACTGAATTTTAATAAGAGCACCGATCTAATCTAATAGAAACAAATTCCTTAATGCACATCTGCATCCTCTTTCTTTGAATCCTTCTCAACCTTTAAGTCATTTAGCGATTTTTTCGTGTATAATCACTGAAGTCTTTTGTTTCATTGCAGCTACGACACCTGAATTATGATGAGCTTTTCTCCTTCATGCATTTTGTTAAACTTGTTTTTTGTTTAGCTAATAGAATATCCTAAACTATTACTTTTCAATCCTATCATAACACTGGAAAGTACCACTTACCATGGTGTTTTATGGTTCTTAGTCTTCCCAGTGTTAATGGAGCTTCACCAAGCAGTATAGTTCTGAAATAAAAACAATCAAGTTAGAACAGCTTTCAAATGGAAATCCTAAATGATGGATTGCTACTAGCAGGGAGTCTATGCAGGCGTCTTATAAGCTTATATTAATGGCCTCACTCTAATGTCTTGCATGGTTCTAATACATGACATATGAATAGGGTGCGTATATGAACTGTAGAACTTGCAACAGAAGAAAATGGTTACCAAGCTTTAGGAAAATTCTCTAATAGGAATAAAGTATACTATGAAGAAAATCTATTGGAAATAAACTGCTTTCTTTTGGTTCTTCGCATTCAAGAATGGTATTAAGATCCTTTTATAGGGTTGAAAACTGTCATGCTTTTTGCAGGTTTACAATCTACTTTGCTTATTCTCAGTATATAATGAGTATACAATTTCAAAAAGTGTCTGATATACCCTGCTGTAAGAATGACTGTTGTGTATTTTCAGTGGAGTGGAGTAGGCTGTAGAAAACTAAAGGAGGCTAAAATCTAGTGCGAGGAGCAGACTCCAAATACCTGCTCAATCCTTGGTACTCTAGACCTGCATATTTTTGTCAAGGGATCACAACCTTTTCTTTGCAAACTTCTGAAATGGTTTTGTAGTTGTTGAGATGTATTTGGTTTGGGGTTTTTGCCTTTTTTTTTTTTTTTTTTTTCTTTTTNNNAATGAAGAAGAAGAAGGAGAAGAAGAAAAATCAATACTGTAATCAATCAAAAAAGCACTGACTGATTCCTCTGGCAGTCCCCTACAGCAGCAGTTGATGAGGTCAGATAAGGACATGACAGACTGTCAGTGCTGGATAAACCATTTCTCCTGGGTGAATTAATACAATATTTGTAGCTGCAAGGAAAGACTGCCATTTCTGAATGGCTCTTGAAGGGGTTGCAAGAAGGGTCAAACAAAAGTTATTTCAATTAGCCCTATAGTTAAATAACAAGTCAGTTTGGTGACCTTAAGTCAGTCAAGATGGAAAAAACCAAACACAAATCAACAAAAAAGCAAATCTAAGTGTGAAATTCCAGCTTCCCTGAATTTTGTCATGCCCTCTGTTTACTTTGGTAGTCTGTTTTTTAAGTGCAGTGTCTATTTGCTAGTTATGAAATCAGTGTGTGGGCTGTGTCAGTCAGTCACATTAGCTGTGGGCTCCTTGCTTTCCCTACAGGCTGCCTGTTATGCTGGGTCATGTAAAGATTATGTATTAAGGAGTAAAGATGTCTTTGCTATCTTTTGCCTTTGGTAACTTAGTTTCTTCCAAATTATGATGATAAAAGGACAGAATAATCTCCCGCACATTATGAATGAACCTACTCAGAAGTCCCTTACTCTGTCGAGCCCTCTTACAGGAAAAAACGATTGTGTAAGGTAAATGCGAGAAGGCTTTTATAAAACCCTGGCTAGACTGCTACAGCCTGCATTCCAGCTGACCTTTATTTTTAACATTTGTGCATGTTTTTGATGTGTGGCAGCAAGAATATTACACAATGGCAAGCTGAACCCCTGGAGCCCTGTGTGCTCTGTGGAGCTGAAAGTCTCTAGAAGGCCCAGCAGAGCTGGGCATTAGGAGAGCGGGGTTATCGCAGGGCTGTTGTTGCTCAGATGTGCGGTTATTACTGAGTAGGGCCCACTTGTGAAATCACTGCACTTGTCAGCCTTCTAGGTCATTTGCATGAGGGGATTAGCTGGATAAAACGTTGGATACGTTTTATCCTCAGCTATCTCGCTGGGTGAAACAGGATGTAGAAGTAGGAGATGACCTCTCACTCTACGAGCAGGTGTTGCAGTCCAGGTTATGTGTAAATGGTGACTGTAAGTCCTTCTGCATATTTCTCATTGGTGAGACAAAAACATGTAAAGAGGGCTTGGCAGAAGAGCACTGAGTTTAGCACTTGGGTTTCTGCGACGCCGTATTTAGGAACACAGATGTCCTAGAGAACTGCTGCCCTGAGGATTTTTTCTGAGGGAAGCTATGTTAAATACCTACACTATACTATTAGACTGTCTCACACAAATGTTTGCCCACAAAACACCAACCTGAGATTACTTCAGTTTATTATTAGAAATAAGAATCAAGAAAGAATCGACAAAGAAAATGTGCAAAACTGTAATTTAAAATTGGTGTTCTGCATTTCCTTCTCTCTACATAAAAAGACTTAAGGAAATTAGATCTTTAGGCATCTGTGTCTGGTAATATGAAAACACTTGTTGGTGCCCAAAGTGGGGATTTCTGTCTTCTGTCAGGGACACCTAAAATGTGGAGGCAAGTCATTAAGCTTGTTTCACAGTTGATGAAATAGCACCTAAAGAGAGTGATCTGTCTTCTGCTACAGTATCGTATCCTGAATTAAGTCAGATGAATCACTCTCTGGGGGTGACTGTTTCACTGATTAATGAAGTCGGTAAGTCCCACTTTTGAATCTATATTTATGTAAAAAACTGTGTTTTGCTTCAAGTAATTGTAGCTAAATATCTGATACCTCCATTATCTGAGCATTTACCAGGCATCATAGCTGTTTTGTACTTGTACTTGTGCCTGTATGTATGTCAGCTTGATCTAGGCAGCTAGGATCCACTTAGGAGAACCTAGAAATCAAGGCAAACTCTGCCTAAATCCTCTGATGCTCTACAAAAGGACCACTGATTGCTAAGAGGGTATGTCCATCTCAGTTTCTGTAGAAATTCCTGCTCACTTGAGATGCCTTATTTTTAGACCTGTCTGCTCCAAAGCTGGTCATACCTCAGATTTATCTCTTGAACGCATTTAGACATGAATGAATTGCAAAGATCACCAAGTTTTATATGGGAAGCACACTGAGAATCCAGAGCATATGAGACCCCATGTCACATCTCATCCTGAAACTGTATTTTTTCCTTGCCTGTCACTCAGAGGTGCAAACATGTCATACCTGCAGAGGTCAGTGATATTCAGAATGATATCTCTTTTTTTATTTGGAGCTGAAATAAAATACCACCCCAAAGATCCTGCACAGCATTTGGTGGTTAAAATTCTGGATTAAGTATAGGGAGGAAACACGCCCTTCTTTGTCAGCTAGAACGAGAAATAGTTTCTAGTACGTGACAAATTACATGAGCTGATGTAAGTAGCCCAGCAATGAGAAAGTGCTTGTTACAATAAGGGAATCTGATTATAAATCAGGAGAGTGTTTTCTGCCTGTCCCTCTTGGTACCGTAATTTTGCTGCTGTCAGCCTTTCCTTCAAGAACTGCGCTCTGAGCTGCCCTAGAGAAAAGGGTTATGCCAATACTAATGAGAAGGGTAGGAATGTTTGGGACTAACTGGGGAATAATTCCTTTTTGTTTTGTTAGCTTGTGAAATAATGGCAATAAAGATAATGCTAATGAGGTACAAATCTTCCGAGCATTAGTCCTGTTTGACCTTGACTAATGAAGAGCAGAGAAATCCTCTTGAAAACAGATACGGAGGCTGCTGTGAGATAATGACCAACCCAGTTGGGTAGCCTCTGTGGTCACACACTGTGATGCAAATAAAATGTGTGAGACAAGACTGGATATGAAATCTAAACATATTTTTTTTAAGGTTGTATCAGAGACAGAAAACAAAAAGCACTCAGACCAACCCAGCTGCACGTCACTATGAAGCTCAAAAGCCTACAGTTAAGGTGTGGACAAGAGGCCCTCAGTGTGGCCTGTCAGCCAGTTCCCCACCCACCGCCAAGCCTCTTTTCCAGGCTGTAACACATCAGTTTCTCCAGGAGGAGGCTGTGGGAAAGCGTATTGAAAGCCTTGCAGAAGCCCAGGTCGATGAAAAGCACCGCTTGTCCCGCATCAGTTGAGCAGGTTACTTTGTGGTAGAAGAGAATCAGGTTTTTCAAGCACGATTTATCCTTGATGAATCTGCACTGGCTTTTCCCAATCATACGCTTCATGTGACTTGCGATATCCTCCCCACAAGGATATTAATTCCATAACTTTCCCAGGGACAGAAGTAAAACTGATGGGCATACAATTTCCTCGATCCTCCTTTAAACACTTCTTGTAGATTGGGGTGGCATTAGCTTTCTTCCAGTCTTCCAGCATATCCCCTGATCTCCAAAACTTCAAAAATGTTGTGGAAAGTCCTTGCAATGACATCAACCAGCTCTCTCAAAACCCTTGGGTGGATAATGTCTGTTCCCATCAGTTTGTAGGGGTCGGGCTCCTGCAATAGTTCACACACCAACTCTTCTATCACTGATGGCAGATCTGTTTTTACAAAGATGTAAGACTGCATTTTTTAACGCTCGGGGAAGACTGACACTGCCAGCAGAGGCCTCATTTTCTTTTGGAAGAATATCCCAGTGATAGCACTTACACTTGTGTGTACGTTTTTTTTCTGCCCCTAGTCTATGTTGTCATGATTCCAGTCAGTCTTAGAATGATGGATGTCTGAGCAGGGTTTGCTGTGGTTCAAGGGAGTGTGGAGAAAATAGGAAGGTCAGTTCAAAATTTAAATTATTACACTTTGGTCTTTGGCATAAAGTGGCAGAACTGTGTCCTGCTAAAACTATGTTAGTATGTTGATACCTTGGGTGTGCCCACTTTTTTCTCTTTATTATATCTGTCTTTACGGCAAGGTAGAGAAGTAATGTTGGAGTTATGCCAGTGGTGTTGCGTATTCCAGAGATTCCTTCAATCAGATAATGCTCTTCTGATCAGATATGCTGGCTTCACTATTGCTTTGTGTGTTGCAATCGCAAAGAGCCATCAGAAGCGTACAAAAATGAATTTTTCTGTCTTGTGATTTTTGGACTATCTTACTTTTAACATTCTGGTTAGGGATGTAAGGATGGGTTGAAGGGGACATCAGTGAACTTTGCCTGTGCTCCAGGATGTTTATCCAGGATGCAGAAACCATGTAATATTAGTGACCTATATAATCCTATGTCCCTGAGGTGTTTTGTCGGAGATTGCTCTTGATAGTTTCAGTTTAGCTACTTACCCATGAGAGAACATTTTTGAACCCTGGCTGACTGAGACTGGTTATTTATAAAGACAGGCCAAAAAGTTCATTTTTAGACATATTTTTGTTTGTTTTCTGTGCAGAAATCCTTTATAGTATTTGAAAAAATAAAGAGGCCAGGTAACCCCTTGCCACGTGTCCAAAATCTGGAGTTCCTGATTAAGCCTGACACTAATGATTGTCACTGAAGTGAGAGATGGGAGCATTAAAGTGGATTATTCAAATTTCCTTAAACTTTGTGGATTTTACTGTAAAAACAGGTAGTTTTAGTGTATGTGGCTAGGATTTTCTCCAGCAATTGTTAGAAGAAAACATCTTTATACTGAAGAGCTGCACATTACACCCATGGGGGAAACCATATCCACTGAAAATTTAAATAAGTTTTGTTCCACTTTTTTCCCTTAATATGCTTACTATGGCTACTACTTTGGTACTGTGAGGACTTGCTATATCACCATTTAATAATATGGATTTTTACAACAACTAAGAGGGAAAAGCCAATTGACTTATAGTTGTATGTCAAGGGTAGAGGTTTCAAGATGGCCTTCTATCCTATTTTTCCCTTAGTAATTTTAGCCTCTGCTAAATCAGAAATTCCATTATGCTTATTTTTTATCAGTGATTAATATCAAAAAGCATATCCTACAAAACAATTTTAATCTTTTGCATGTGGATCATCACATATCTTAGTGTTAAAAGGCAGAATTAGGGAAGTTAAGAAAATCTTCCGATTGTTGCTTAATCACGACATAATTCAAAGAACTCAGTCTTTTAAGAGGAAATATTTTAAGTCAATGTGACACTTGAAAATTGCTCTAAATTGCTTCATGCATTTTGATCTGTGAAATTCTTCGTGAGGCACAACAGATGAAAAGAAATATTACAATAAAAAAATCAAGGAGCTTATTTTTTCATTAAATATTTACCAGCAATTCAAACTTTAGTGGATTTACTCTGCAACTGAACGAGAGACGTCAGGGTTTACATCTGTAAATCTTTGTGCTGGTGCCTACCAAAAGTGATTAAACCCAAGGCAAGCCTCTGCCATAGTTGTAAGTTATTTCATAAACGATTTTAGAGTGCAAATGTTCTCCTGTAAGTTTTAATGGTTGAAATAGTAAAACTAGACATATTAGATAAAAATTAATAACCAAATGCTTGAGTGCAACAGAAATGATGCATGCACTATATTTGCATCATAAAAGAAATATGATAAGCACATGTGTGCAATCTGTGACTGGCTCTTCAGGGTCACCCACTCCTTCTTGGAAAAGAAGAAGACAGAACACTGAAAGGAGAGAATTGTTTTTCCAATGCACAACTTTTCAGATGGGGCTGTGCTGAACTAGTCAAACATCTTAAATTTTTGGTTCAGAATATACTTTCCAGTTTCAGTCAAAGATGCTGCATTTACTTGCTTTATAAGATCCTTTCATCTTTTTCTTTTTTTTTCTTATCTAGAGGCTTCACCTTCCAGATCAACAGCAACTGGTATTTGGGCTGAAAATACTTGTCACATATCTTATTCATCATATTATGTGCATAATATTAAATACATTATAAATGTACACAGAAACACACTTGTGTCATCATGGGAAAGCTCCTGTACTGCTGGATGCAATGTTATTTGATGAACTGAACAAAATCAACTGGACCATATTAGAGTCTAACTCAGGATTTTTCCATATGTGTGTCAGTTGCAGGAATGTTGCTTTTATCTTAGTAAATATGATTTTATAGATGATATTTTCCTAATTTTCATTATTGCTGTTTTGTCTCAATCTCCAGAAGTCAGAGACCATGGAAAAGTCCCACTGTTTTACTCAAAAACCATATAAAAAGTCCCATAGTAGGCTATAACATACCCTATTCTGTCAGTTCTGTGTCTCCCATCGCTTTTGCTTTCTCCCTTTATTGCTAGGCACATTAATATAAAACATTTTAATGTGGGGTACCATAAAAATATTTAAGATGGTTTCTAGTTATATAAATATTTCTTGTTTCTATTGGTGAACTGTTTGATATTGATTTGAGGTGTTTTTTATATATCTTATATATGAAATATATATGTAAAATATATAAATAAATAAATATTTAAATTAAATATATATTTACATTAAATGTATATAAATATATATATATATCATATATAGCTTTATTTTTCATGAAACCTGGCATGATGAGGAAGGAACAGAGCTGACCAGAAAGTAGCTTTTTTCTTTGCAAAAAGTTCAGAGTTTTATTAATTCCTTACATACTTTTCTTCAGTCTTTTCTAGAGCTTTGAAAATTCTGCCAAATAAATTTTGTAGATGAAATAGTCTTTTTCTGGAAAAGTTTAACTGGAAACTTTTAGGACAGCTTTAGAAAAAAATCTAATTTAAAAATAAGTGGTCAGTTTGTTCTGCTTTTGGAGAAATACAATGCTGAGATAATGCAAGAGTACTCAATTCTGCCAAAGGGAAAAAGTGTAGCCATTACACCAGCACTACTGGCCTTGTGGTGCTGGGGAAACACTTTCCTGGAAGTGCCCTGTGCAGATGTGTGCAGCACCCCCATCAGCCATGCAAAATGCCCGATTAAATTTGATGATTGATGGGAGGGAGAGAAGCAGTGCCTAGCATGTCAGTAAATAAATTTTGGGGAAAAAAATGCATGGCAAGTATTAGAGTCCTTCCCTAATCTGTCTACCTCCTTTTGCATGTGAGAAAGACAAGGGTCTGCTACATGTTCTCATATTATATTGAAAAATAGGTTGGTTTTGATTGACTTGTCTAAAGGCTGCTCGCCTTCAATATCATCACAGCCAGATGCAAAAAAGATCTTGGTCTGGATCTGATTCTTTATGTTCTCCACAAAGCAGTGTCACCTGTTTTGAGGACACACATGGAGAATGGGTGTTCACTGTCGTGTGGTCTGCTCTTAAACACCCACAAGCCTTTCAGCTCATCAGATAAAGCTGAAGGATCGGAGGCACTAAGCGCAGTCTGTACTTCCAGATGGTTTGTCCAGTAGGGGTGCTGCTCTGTTTACATCTGCTCTATCTTGTGCTTGGGATTCCTCTGCTCCTATCTTGTCTTCCTAAAATTCAACGTGCTGTCACCAGCTGATCTTCATAGTTAGAACAACTTACCCAGTTTTTACGTGGGGTGACAATGCACTACGGCACAAGGTGTGGTTCTTGGGACAGTCTTGTGCAGGGCCAGCAGTTGGATTTTGGTGATCCTTGTAGGTCCTTCCAACTCAGGATATTTTATGATTCTAGGATTCATCTCAGCTTAAGTAATGTATCTAAAATAAATTAGGAGAGTCACCATTTGAAGACAACTTTTTTAGTAATGAGAGCCTGGAGAAGCAAACTAGCTCCTGCTAGTAATCCTACTTTTTGTCATCTAAGTTGTCTAAAAGTGATTTTCATCCTACAGCTGGGACAGCTGGCATGTCCGTGGCTTTTGTCCACAGAGAGCTCTCTGACTTTTATCAGTGGTAAGCAGGAACAACAGTGGACTCAACCAGTTAACAGAGAGGAGCTTCCCGAGCTGTCCGTCTTCATGACAGGGGCTGACACAGTTCGCACATTGTGAGCTTTTGCCCTCTTTAGTCTTGTTCTGCCTTCAGTCAGAAGTGATTATCACTGAAATCCCACTGAGGTTCAGAGGTCCAGCACTACAGAGGCAGAGCAGTACTTGAGTGTGATGCCTTCCAGCGAAGCCTCATGCTGCAGGAAATATTTCCACATTACTGTGAAGGGTTCTCTTTCTTCTTAATAAAGCGTGGTAACGATGGCAGGGAGCTGTGGGCAGCAGCGGTGCCCATGATATTTCTCCCGTTATCAACAGCATCCAGCCAGTTCCCCTCAACTGACCCCTCTGTGAAGCGCAGGGAGCCTGTGGGGCGATGCTGCCAGGGCTGGCTGCAGCTCTGGGGGTGTCTGGTCACCAGCAGTGGGGCAGGTGACCACCTCGAGTAATCTGACAGTGCTAAGGAGAAGTACACTTACCATAACCGTGTTTCTAAATTTTTTTTTCTCAGCTGCTCTAGAAAGCAGTGTATGGAAATGCAAATGTTGTGATAACAGTTCTGTGCAAGCTGATGAAAGTGTTTGATAAATTAGGTGAATTGCAGGCTAGTTTTTTTCAGCTTACAGAATAAGATACAGCATTTTTTACTGTTCTCTCTCGTTTTCACTCATTTTTTGGCGTATACCCTGTAATTTTACTTCAGTAGTCTGCTTAAAATTTCTGGTTGACTTTTTGCTCTTGATTAATATTAGGCTTCTGAATTGTGGTGTGTAAGCTGTGGTGACAGGACTTTCTTTTGGGGGTGGTTTGGAACTGTAATCACATTTTCATCTTACCATGTCTTCATATTCTCACTTTTGCAGTGTGCTGGCCCCTGGCAGTTGATTCATCATGCGTCCGTAAGCACAAACATGGACTGGGACATAGAAAGCAATAATAGAGTAGAGTAAATCATATTACAGCCTCATGTCTGGGGGAAAAAGATCAGAGAAGGCATGCTAGCTGTGAATGTAAATGTATTGTATGGCTTCTGGTTTGTCAGCTCAATTGGTGCGGTTGTGAATTTATTGAGTCTAGGTTTTGAGAAATGCAATGCTGTCTGCTTTGGTCAGAATCAATACCAGTCAACAGAATGAACCAGATTTGACTGGTCAAATACTCTGCCAAATTATTTCACGTGTGAGCTCAGAGACATGTTGTATATGTTGCTCACCCTGAAGTAATAATTTTTGATATAAACTGAAGTATTGTGTGTCCATTGTACTGGCACATGCTTAATATTTTTATAGCTAGTACAGGCAAGAATATGCTATTAAAAGTTGAATGAGGACAAGAAATGAATGGGCGATTTTATCACAGATATTTATTTAGGCATTCATTTGTTTGGGTTTTTTTTTGGTTTTTTTTTTTCCCCCACACACAATTAGGTACCTAATTGTGTGAGGAGACCTACTGGATTTCCATGTGTGAATAGCAGTGATTTATTGAAGAATACACTTTCTCTGAGCACTTGTGATACATTTTCTGGAAGCCTGATGTGAAAAATTACATTTTCAGGTTGTCTTGAAATAGTTCACAATTTAAAAAAAAAAAAATCCTTCCTTTGAAATTTCCCACTGCTCAACTTAAAAATGTCATGGATGGGATTTAGTACTGGATGTAATATAATTGTATATAGTAGGATTTACAAACTATGAGTTTGGTAGTGAAGCTACAGCTGTGTGCTGTGGTACAAATAAATTCAGTGCAGCCTTTACTTGTAATTTTTTCTCTTATCCAAAAAATCCTCATACTATATTTCACTACCAAAATACACACAAAAAGAGGGAAGTTTTTTTTTTATTCTGTACTCTTGCATCATAGATAGACATTTGCTTTGCTTTGGAAAAATAAAAGGCAAAGGGCTACCTCTCATCTCTCCAGACAAACATGTATTTCATGAATGTTTGACAGCATACTGTAATACCTAAATTATTATGAATGTAGGCTGCACAAAAATGAAATGTTAGTACAGTTTGTTGAGACGACAATGTTTTCTCTGAGTAAGTAAACATAACTAAAGACTGGAATTATGCGGAATTGCGAGTTACCCTGTCAGGAATATTTAACCCTTTTTTTTTAACTGTAGGTTTGCTGCTCGTTCTTTTTGGTTTTTTTTGTTATGTATCTCTTCACTAATTTGCGTGTCCAAAAGTCCTTGCATACCAAATGGAGAAGAAAGCTGTGAATATGATATGCTAACAAGACATACAGCAAAGACATGGACATACTGGAGAGTCCATTGAACGGTCTCAAAGTTGGTTAAGTTGGAGCGTTTGGCACAGGAGGATGGGCTGAGAGAGCTGGGCTTGTTCAGCCTGGAGAAAACAAGGCCTATCAGTGATGATGGGTAGTGAAGACAAGGTTCTTTCAGGGGTATCTGGTGATAGGACCAGAGAGGTCATGGAGTGTCTGTCCTTGGAGATGGATCATCTGGACACGATCCTGGGCAAACAGCTGTGGCTGATTCTGCTGTGAGCAGGAGACTGGTCTTGACAAACTGTAGAGGTCTTTGCCAGCTTCAGACTTGCTTTGGTCCTGTGATTTGTCCAGCCTTTCTACTACCCATTTTCTCCCAAGTGTCATTACATAACAATCTTGATTTTTATGTCCTTTCTTTATTTTCTATCCTATTCTTTACATAATTACGGGCAGTATATAGATGAATTTAAATTTTTCTGGGGGATTGTAGATAGATCTAGGGTCTTTTGATACTTGTCACTCTGTGCCATGTAACAAAGAGTGATGCTTTTAATCTTCTAAGTGCTTTTTATTATTTGTTAGTTTCTGTCATTTTTGCACTTCAAAATGGATTTTGTTATGTTTTTTCCAAACAAAGGTTGGTCTTTCTCCCATGTAATGAGTGACAGGACAAGCGGAAATAGCTTCAAGTTGCTCCAGGGGAGGTTTACATTGGATGTTTTGAAGAATTTCTTCCCTGGAACTGTGGTCAGGCTTTGGATTAGGATGCCTAGGGAGAGGGTGGAATCACTCTCTCTGGAAGTTTTCAGAAAACCTATGGATGTGGCCCTGATGGACATGGTTTGGTGGTGAACATGGCCATGCTGGGTTGGACTTGATGACCTTGGGGGTCTTTTTTGGACAATTCTGTGTTTCTAAGAGAGGCAAAATCTTACAAAAAAAGAAGGGGAAGAATCAATGGGTACAAGCGTCCTATGACTCCCCCTGAGTAACTACTCCTAGCCATGGTCAGCAGGTTGTGTAAATAACTTTTCTCAACAAGACAAAAGTATTTTTTGTATAAGCTATGTGTTGTCTCAAAAAAACCCCCTAACAACGTACCCAAACCCATGGTTTATTTTACAGTCCTTTATGATCCTAGCTGGGTTCAGAACTACTTGAAACCTCTGGGATTGGAAGTGAGGGAAACGAAGACTCTGAAGTGCTGACAAAATTTTTTATTCAGAAAATTATAATTTAGTGGAGTTAAGTTGTACTTGCAAATGGCCCATAAGTAGGTACAACAGTATTCAGTGTTAATAAACAGAGACTGGAAATATGTGTATTTGCATTATGTCCCTTAAAATTCACCAGGTGGGGAGTATAATCAGTTTAATCTTTTCTCTTGTAATTCCCCCTCTCAGAGCGAATCATGTACTGCCTTGCACAGGGCCAGAGATCTGGGGAGCAGGGACAGCTCCAGGAGGTCCAGCAGTTGAAGCAAAATGTTCTTTAAAGTAGGTGTGTTTCAAGTTTCAGAATGGAACTTGTGAAATGTTTATATTAAAATATACAGCATCGTACTGGGAGATTTAGTGTTAGACTTGGCAACATTTATTTAAATTTTGCAATAAGCTTCTTTTGCAAAATTGACTGATCTATTTGAATACATTAGCTCAGAAACCAAAATGCCGCCTCTATGATTTCACAATCTATATGCAAAAAGAGCATGAATGGAAGTTATAAATACCCATTTAGTTTCCTGGATGGTGAAATGTTCCTTCAGGCTCTGCTGGTTTAATCAATGGATGAAATGGATTACATTTGTTTATGGTGGTGATAGCCTGACTAATGCATTGACTTCAGCTGGAAAAAGAAATAGCCAGCAGTACTTAGAGGAGGAACAGTTAATCCACCCACATTAGAAACGTAACAAAGTGATTTTGAAAGAGAGTCCCTTGAAATTGCTATGCAAATTTTGTATGTTACTTAATGTGAAACAAAAAACAACTTAGTCATATTTTAAGTAGTAATAAATAAAACATTATCATAATAATAACTTGCTCAAGTATTGAAAGTATTGTTTTAAAAGGTTTGCTCTCCATTCCCAAATTCCTTACACATGTCTAGATAGAGAAACTTTTATTCTTTCATTATTTATCATCTGCTAGTGACGCATGATGGGGTTTTCTGATTTGCTTGTCAAGTGATTAGCAAAAAACCTGGATTATTTGTGATTGCTCCAATTAATAATTGAGCTATTTCTGTTTCAGGAAATAGAGACCAAACTTTGTTCTTCTGTCTGATTCAAGTGCCTTTGATGCTATTTTCATTAGAATTCAAGCCAATAAGGTTAGTTTTTCAACCAGCGCATGAGTCCAAAACTGTTTTCATAATGGAAATTACAATGTTTTGGTTTCAAAAGTGCCGTATGGTACAGTCAGGCATGCTGCTCAGGCTTCAGCCAAGGAGGGTTTCTTCATCTCTGCTGGGAAATGGGAAGTGTTACAAATGGAGAATCACAGCCTCTTTGAAGTGCCCTGAGGGTGGCATACAGTCTTTTATAACTGAAGAAAGGTATAGCATAATGTTGCATTTGGAATGAGAATAGCTCCAGAGCTCTGGGAAGCAGGATTCAAAAATTCTTAGACCTTTCTGCCTGTTCCCTCCATTGGATTCCTCCCTGAACACACACGTGCAGGGATGTATGAATACATGTGTACAGTCATGCTCAGGCAGTGAGATTGCAGGAGGCTGCTGAGTCAGGAGAGGGCTTGGCTTTGTGTTACCAGCTCAACACAGGTGTCCACTGTAGGAGACCAGGAAACAAAGATCCTTCTTGTTAGAAGCAGCAAATACTCAACTTGAAGTACAACCAAATAACTGACCTCTTTGCTAGTGTTTGCAGAACTGTAGAGGACAGTAAAGACAGTGAAAAAGTGCTGGTTTTTGTTGAAGATTTTGTCCGTGCATGTGGTGATGGATAGGGATTAGGGCAAGGAGATGCCAAACAATGCAGACAGGCTCAGAGCTGGAGATCCCTCTGCAAAGATGTCAGCACCTGGTCAGTCCATTCCTCTGCACGGCAAGCCTCTGAGAGGATGGCAGAGTTCAGTAAAGTCTTCAAAGTAATGCTTGGAACTTGGTTCAGTTCCAGCTTGAGCTAAAATATGTTTTTGAATGATACGATAAGCCTGAGTCTGCTTCATATCCTTATTTTGTTTTTCCAGAAATTTTATGTAAATTTCAATTTTAATGAAAATGGGAAAAACAAGAGCCTGTGTCTCTGCTTACAGTTTCAAGTCACATTTGTAATAATTCTATAACAGCATGTATTTTCCGTAAACGTTCTCCTTAGGGGTCCATGTTATTAACCTGTGCCTGGTACTTCTTTTCCTATAAATATTTATTTTTTGAATAAAATTATTCCAAAGCCACCAACACATTCCAAAACCAAAGGCCAGTGGAAAACCTTTCATCGTGGTCCTTTTTTTTTTCTGAGAAATAACCCCATCTCACTTGAAAACTTTTATATTCCTGTAACCCAGCCTTTTATTTACAGCCACAAGAAAGTTGGCTTAGCATATTACATACGTAATCCTCAGGTATTTGAGCTACTTCAGATTTGTCACATAATGTATGTAGAGAGACTTGTACACTCTAAAGAGGTGTCATGGGTGCCCATGTATTGGACTTTGTGTATGAGACTCAAGGGATATGTGATGACTGAGATCCAAGGTATCTGCTCTTAGACAAAGGGAAAAATTCTACCTCCGCCACTCACTCCCACCCCTGTCATGTGGAAATATGTATACTTTTTTTATGGAATCATTGTATTTGACATTAAACTGTGGTGATGTGGGAATAGTTCAGGCCTCCTGTGAGCTGGATCTACACTTTCCATCCCCTGTGGTGCTTCCATGAAACACAACACTGTGTGCAGGGAGAACAGAGTATAACACTGCATGATGTGTGTTTCCATTAGGCTCACTGAGGGGGAAATTGGACCTCGTGTGTGAATACTGAAACATGTCATGGCACCATAACCAGTTTGTGTTGAGGTGAAATGGTTCAGTTCAATTACAATCATGAACGTATTTTTAAACAAGTTCCAATAGAATATTATAATGACACAATTTTTCTTAAGAACTTTGCAAAGTCATATTTATTCTTCTTGTTAAAAGAATAATTACCCTGAAAAAGCTAATATTCTTATGTCTGGTTTAAAAGATGAATTCTGAAGGAAAGTCACAGCAGAATTTATAGCCAGCAAGGTGTACAAAACCAGTTTTCTTGCTTTTTTGGGACTTCTAAGCATACCAGCATTGCAGATAAGATCTGATGAGCTGATTGAAGGTCAGATTAAGCAATTAGGGTAGCTACAAAATTTAAGAGGACATATGGGTAAGCTGAGAAAAAAGTATAGAAAAGAGTAGAAAAAAGATCAGAGAACTGTGCTGGAAAACTGAAATATTTAATTTTGTTAACAGAGATCTTAGGCAATTTATGAAATCTGATATTACTGAGGATGCTTTCTGAGCTTTTGTTTGAGGTAGCATGCTCCACCTGGGTATTTGTTTGGTTGCTGTGCCTTTATACTTAGGTAGAATATAAAAGAAGTAAAAGAAGATATTTCTGCTTCTTGCACACTGATAGCAAGAAAAGATGATTATACTTTGGTAATTATTTATTGAAATGGAATAATGAAGTACGGCTATAACCAAATAGCTTATGAAAAGGGAGAATACTATTTTTTTTCCTTCTAAGCTCGGTAATTTGGGGAATTTTCTCTGTTAGAAAAATCTGCTTAATTCCTGTACTGTGAAAATTTCCCCTTCTGTTCTCCATGTGAAACACAGTTGCTTCTCAGAGCATTTTTATTACTTTGATTCTCTCACTGATGGTACACATTCCCATCCAGAATTGCTCGGGTACTGTACTTTCCTGATTAAATTACAAACTCATTAGGATTGTCAGGTTATTTGGTTATGCATTATATAAAATACCACGTGTATCTAATATTTGATTTGTATTTCACCCTCATTTTCCCATCACAAAATGGCTAGCTGTGCCTGCTCTATCTGATTTACTAATAACTGTTATTGTCACAATATAGAGTTACAGAACGAAGCACCTTTTAGTAAAGACAGATGTGATGTTTTGAAGGAATTACCATCTATCTGCAAGACCTCAGATGAACCTTCTCTTTGCACGGGGGGAAACCTGAACTGCTCTAATCCTTACCAGTCAATTATCATCTAAACTGCTCATTTCCTGCTGCAATTCAAGATTCATAAAATCTGAATGGGATATGCATTTTTAATGTTATGGCAGGAACCATAAATATTGTTGGCCTTGTTTGCCAGAATCTTAATACAATAATGACTATAAAGCTGCAGGAAGGAATAATATCTAAGATGCATTGATTCAGTTTCAACCCAATAATTCTGACAACCTTTTCATATGATTAAATAGGCCTGGAGAAATCCAGGCCCTGAAGTATTATCTCCATTTGTGAAACCCTAAATGTTTTCCTGTTGATTTTTTTTCTTCTCCCCCTTTCTTCTTTTAAATAATGCAGGAGCAGGTGCTGACATTTCAATTCAACTAATTAGTTTCTAATTTACTGTAAACATCTTAGAATTCCACGAACATGTCTCAGTGGTATCTGAGAGGAAACAATCTACTGGTTCGATAAATCTCTCCTGAAATACCACTGAGAATTGACTGCATGAAGTGTATGGCCTTACTTAATACAGCTGATTTTTTTAGAATACACTGAAAAGCAAGATAACATTTCCAGGCTTTCCCTGATATTATCATTATCTCTGTAAAGACAGTCTGAAGGAACTTTATGTTAATGACCCATTGTTCTAATTTTAAAAGCTATGAAATATTGCTGGATATTTCAATACACTGTTGGAATTGGTCCAGACATTAAAATGTGTTTGTAGTGATATTGCCTCAGGAATCTTCAACAATGCTTTGCAGTATTTTTACATTCATATGATTTGTGTATCTAATTTGGAGATCAAAATGTAGAAGTAAGTATTAAAATATTTCTCTTGTTGCTGGGTTATTGCCCTCATAAAGTGGTTGCATTTACAATGAAAAAATTTGGTTGTAACCATTCATTAAAATAAACCAGGAAATTTATGTAAACAGGTTAATTTTTAAAATGCTTATGAACATGATATATATACACACACACACACACACGTTGAAATTCAAATTTTTTTTTCAAGATAACTAGAATTGGAAAAAATAATGGAATTTCTGTATTAGTACTTTTTATTCATATGTTCATTATAGTAAAACTTTTTAAAACAATCTTGTCTCCTTCTGTTTTTTCTTCATTAATTATGAATTATCTTTAAGATAAATGATATTTTAAAGATGCAGAAGGGTACTAAGTTATACATGCTTATTTTCTCTGACTTTGTCTTTAAAAACCAAAGATAGTTGTCTTAGTACAGATGGTAGGATTCACATTTCACCATTTGGCTGGAGCCCTAACTTACCTCCCAGAGTGTTAGCAAATCTCCTAGGAATGCTTTGGAGCTGAACCAGCGTTGGTGACACTGAAATCCCTCTCTCAGTATTGCTACACTTACCAACTTGGCAACATAGGCACCTTTCCTTTCTCGGATGCTCATCAGCGTCGTTTGCACTGGCAGAACTATTCTGGCAATTTGCAATGAACTGAACAAAGATCTGGCTGAGGCTAAAACTATTTTTGTCCAAAGTTTCACTTACACTTTTTTATGTTCTGGAACCCAGGACACTTGAGAGAGTAACAAGGCAGGACTGAGTTTCTTAAAACTTCAGTGTCACAAGAGGAGATATATTTAAAACTAGATGTGTAGAGTCCTGCTGAAAATGTGTCAGTTTTAATCAACCTATTAATACAGGAGTATACCAGGATTTTGGTGTAGCTATTGTTTCTTGAACCTCAAAGACACTAATTTTTGATCATATTTGAGAAATTCACTCTTGCAAGAATGTTTTTCTGATATGCAATTTCCTTAACATTTCATTGGATATTATGCAGGAAAAAGTGAACACTGATATAAATGTTTAGTGTCTGTTTATTTGCACACAAATGTTTGATATTTTGGATTCTTAATTAGTAAAGGAAATCTTAAAAGTACTTACCATAGGTTGTGTGAAAGGCTAAAAAGTTGATACCTGGAAAGAAAAAAAAGTATGAACAACTCTGATGCATATAGTGCTAATTCCTATGTTTTTGTGCAGGTTTTTTCATCTCTGTTTTCATTTGATATCTAATTTCTTTAAATAAATTCTATCTTGCTTAGTAGGAGAAACTTAATGTTGTCATTAAAGTAACGTGTGATGTGAAAAAAACAAACCAGCTGAGGGTTAAGATCTGTTTGGAAGTGAGCTGAAAAAAAATTAAAATACACTTAAGTTTATGTGCAGGAAAAAAGTGTTAACTGAAAATTATATTGATATACATAGGAGGAAACCAAATTGATCTGGAGTGGAAAATTACGTAATTGCTACCCTTATGTGGCAGGCCTTGACACATAAACTGATAGAATCCTCAAGCTCTTTCAGATGGGTTTTCAGTTACTCTGGAACCAGAGCTGCTGCTATGCATTACACTGTCCTTGTGCCAGCAAAGGAAGCTTCAGCCCTCTGGCTGGAAACATTTTTCTCATGGGATCACTTGTATCCTTGTTTCAAGGTTTTCTTGGCAGATAAGCCCCTGTCCTATACCCTAATATAAATTAGTTTAACTCTATTTAACTAAGTTTAATTGATTAAACTGAGAGTAATGTATGTTCTCAGTGCATATTCCATGGTAAAGAGCCTCTGTCCTACTTCACAAGTTCTAATCTTCCTCTCGCTGCTGATAACTCTGTTAAAAGAATCAGAAAACATCCCCACCAAGCTTAATTACACAGATGCAACTGTTTATGAGAGAAGGATTTTCCCCCCTACAGTTACGATACTTAGAAATTTTCTTTTTAATGTCCTGCCAAATTCCCTGAACTGTTTCCAAACTGAGCTGGACTGTCATCCAGATAGCCTCAGGAAATTTTACGGCTACATATCTTTATACTGAAAAATGCAAGCCTTTAGTTTTCATGAGGAAGCATTGGATTTTGTTTCCATGCATAAAGGACCAGACCAAGTTGTCAGAAGTTCCTGTTCTTCTTCCTATCATTACCATGGATGCTGGGAAGTAATGATGCTTTTTGTAGAAATTTGAGTCAGAATGGGTGCTACAACTAGACTGTGATGTTGGACAAGTAAATGAGCAACCTCTCCTTCTCTGTTTGCAAAACTGGGACAAGTAAAGTCCATTTAAAGGTTAATAACAAGCTATTAATTAGTGTTTATAGAGCTACTTTGAGTGCTCATAAGGAAGATTTTATTGATATGAAATGATCAACTGGGACTCTCTTAGTGACCATTTTTGTTTCTCACACCCAATTTTCTTCTTTTTATAGCTAGGAAAGGGAGGATTCTGGAGTGTGATAGATGAATTACATCTTCGTGAAGAACATAGGAGGGTCAAGGATTAGGTAAATCAATCCTTACAAGCACCTCAGTAAAGCAGCACTGCAGTAAGGCTACCTGGATCTTTGCAGAACAGAGATCTAAGAGTCATTTAGCATAAGGCTGGTGGATTGCTTTGGTCCCTGAGATTCAATTTTTGCGTCTGACTGCAGTGGTTTTTTGTGTGGTTGTCATTCTTTCTACATGACTAGCTTTTGGCTACATGTACCTCTGTTATTAAGTCCTCAAGTTATAGCTTGATGGCAGTGGACAGAACAATTTCTTAGCAGAAAATTCTTAGCAAGTGCACAAGTGACTGCTCAGCGAAGCATTGTAATTAAACTAGTGATGGTATACAATCTACTAAATTACTTCAGACTGTCAAGGCGGTAAAGCAAATCCCAGTGCAGAGCAATAAGCTGAGCAGTAAACTCATAAAATACTCATTCTTTGTTCTGACATGGATCATTTAAATCTCTTTTTCTCCTAATTCAGTACCTGGAGAGAATCCCATAAATAGTTCTGGTAAACAAAAATGTTTCTTTAATACAAAACTATTGGAGCCTTTTACAGAAGGCAGAAACTGATAGTTGTTAATAAAGTACTCAGTACTGCATTCCTACTGATGATGATTACTAACCATGGGATAGTGGTAACCCTAGCACACTGGGTTTTGCCGTGTGAATGTGGGAGATACGCGTGTTCAACAGTTACAAATTTCTGCTACACTGGGGTTCGTGTGCTTTGTTGGCTCTGTGTTTTGTTTGTCTTTTTCTTAATTTCAAACATATTATCCTAAAAGTATCTCTACATATACACTATAATTTCATTCATCTTTTACAGGGCTATAACTTTATTAATTTCTTTTTTATATAATGAGTTGGTTTTGTAGTTTTTTTTTTTTTTTTTTTATCTTTGTTATTTTTTAAATCAGGACACATTGTAGGAATAAGATAAATCTCGTAGGCTTCATTTTCATGCCAGTGTGTTTAACCACTGTCCATACTAATTTTTGATATGTTCAATAGACCAGAAGGTAATGAGCACAGTGTGGCTAAACTGACTGGATCACAATACATGCCATTCATAAGTATGAACATGCACTGAAGATTTTTATTTTGTTTTAAATTGATGGGGAATGTGGAGGAGAAAAGATGAAATGGTACTTTTCTTTCAGGATATCCATTTGGTGTCCCGTATATTTTTGTACATTTGAACTTCTGGCCATTTCACTTTTGCCTTTTAATACTATCTAAAGGTAATGTTTTTAGCACTTTTTCCATATAATTGAGGACTCTGCTATCCTCTTGGGTGACATGTATGTTTGAAAGAAGAAGTAATTATTTAACAAAGTGATGAGCTCTTGGCTCCTCCTGATTTTTCGAATGCTTCTGGAATTGTGGCAAGAATTCTTCTGTCCCGAATTTAAATGTCTAAAAATTACTCCTGTGATTCATATCCTTCTCACAGTAAAAGCTACAAACACCTCCAAAAGGTGAGTCACCTTATTTTAAGACTAGATGTGGAATTAATCTGTTCTGATGACTGTAAAACTCCACAGAGACAGGCAGTTTTAGGGTGAGATTCATATCTCTTAAACTAGGCATCTAAAATAGATCAGATGAATCCACATTAGGAGAAAAGAAATATGCCCTAGCGCAAGAAAAAAAAAAACCACTGTTTCTTGGCATTCACTATCCAGGGGCTTAGATGATTAGCTTATACTGGAAATCTAGCTTGGAAATGCATTAAGTTGATTGATACTTGCAACACAGACTGATTGTAAACAGCCAGCTCTGCATAATGTGTTAACTGGTTTGCATAAAGAATGTAAGTCCATAGAATTCAAAAGAACTCTGTGAATTTACAACAGTGCCTACTCTTTTATTGGCATAAATCAGTGCAAGTTCATAGGACTGAGAACAGCCATGCTGCTTTTTAAGTCCTGAGAGGTTGAGGTAGTAAGTATATTGAAAATTTTGGTTAAACTATTTTAGAAAAGCTTAGAATAAGCTTGCTGTGCCGTCTGACCAGCCATTCTCTAACACAATTATCTTAATGCTGAAAACTTTGAGCTGTATCATCAGTAAATATTCATTAAAATATGTAAATGCATACTAATTTAATTAACTGTACACTAAGGTATAAAATACCCTGTAGATGAATACCTAGATTCCAGAATTCTGGAATTAGCAGTTCTCTACTGTCTTTCTGTCGTTGAAACCTACACAGCTCTGCACTTTGGTCCTTCTATAGCTGATAAAGGTGATATGAACTAAATGTTTAGCAAGGACTAACCTATGACATTAACGTATGTCCCTATTCACCATTCTCTCCTCTCCTCCATACTATTATTTCCTCTTTTTTTCCCCTCCAGCTTTTCCTGCAGTGCATCTGGGTGAGTCTGTCTGCCTTCAGTCAAGGAACTGCCTTCCAGTAAAAGGCAACTCTGGAAAAAAATGCAGCATATTACTGGAATTTCAGTTTAGGCTTCCTAATTTATTTGTGGTATTTTCTGGAGAGCCATTCATAGGCAACATTTGGCTCATCTGTGGTAAATTCAAGAGGTATTTGGCATACTGGCCTTACTGTGCATGCACAGACCACCTGTGTGGCATGTACTCAGTATGTTTGAGACCTTGGACTCCCTTGGGTATCTTGTAAAGTTCATGTGCACATGAACAGTGAACAATATTCCTGTGGGTCTGGCAGCATATTCAGAGTCACTGCCCTGACTGTGCTGTCCCATTTTTCCAGAAAGCCCAGCCTTCAGATGAAGGTGTACATTTACTTCATTATAGGGAAATTCTCTATCCTGTCTCCTGGTAAGTCCGGTGAAAAGTTACCAAGTTCAGTAAAAGTCTTCCTTCTGGATTTCTCTGTTGTAAAAATGGCCACAAATATCTTCCTTTTCCTTTCAGTTTTTGGCTGACAACTGCTTCTCATCTTACTATACTTATCTTTTATCATGCTCCATTCATTTGAAAGCCAGCTAAACTTTTGATTAGGATGAATGGAAGCTACTCTTCCCCTCAGCAGGATAAATAAAAAAGAGAATATTAAACCTGTAATCTGATTGTAGAGTCCCTGCATTTTTCTTTTGTTTGAAAAGCAGAACATACGGATATTTATTTCTGGGACTGCCTCTGATGCACTGACAGTTACAGCATCTCTGCTGAAGACAACTCTAGCATGAGAAGGAGAAATGAAATAAGGAGCTTTAGGAAAGCTTAGTAAGATGGCTCTATTATACTCAGTTGTGATCTGTGTCATGCCAGACCTGCTTCTTTTCAATCTGTGGCATATAAGTTTGTCTTTAGCCTGCATTTTAAATAATAGAGCCTGACTCTGTCCTGCTTTTTTCCTTTTGAAATGGGATAAATTCATTTATACAAAGTAGTGTTTACTTTTGTTGCTTTGAAAGTGTGTGGGACTCAATTCAGCTTACACTGAATTGAATAAATGACATTTAAACATGAGCAAAACTGGTGCCTGTAAATATTAGAGCACAAATTATTCTAGGTAACATCATCCACGACAGGACTAATGTCCCGTCCCTTCAATTCCCTCTCTTTTCTTGTCTTCTCTAATCCTGTCTGTACGATAAAAAACCCTTTCTTTTGAATTTGGATAATGCATACTTGAAATATACCACAGTGATTAATGTGTACAGTGTACACAGATGTACTAAGCCTAGAAAACTTCACAGTGTATGCACAAAAATCCATACACTAGTTTTTAGTAGGATAAATTTTTTCAGTAAGTTATGTTTATAGATTCTTCCATATGTTTAAAAATATTTTCACATACAAAATGATCGTGAATAATTCAGCTTCCTAGTTGCAATATGATAATAAAATATTTATATTAAAAATAGAAGTTCTTTAATTTAAAGGAAAGAGTAGTCAGGTAATTTTTATTTGATATATTTACTAATCAAAATTGATCTGTTTGTTAGTAACAGATTTTCTTTGAATATTTTCAAACTTAAAGTTGTTCACTCTGACCAGCTTCATGTAATTTAGCAACCTGGATTATGTTCAGTCCTATAAAACCTCCCAGACAGACCCATAGAAATATAATAGATCATCTACAGGGTGAACACCTCTGCTATTACACTGTTGACAGCAAAAAGTGATTACGTACATTTCATTGCAATGGTATTAGTAGTGACCTGCAGGAGATATATTTTCTCTCAACACACTGTGAAACCTGATGAAAAGTCATTAATATGGTTGATGGTATGACTGCTATAGATACACAAGCAATCTATAGATACACAAAAATACTGTTTGAGTGATGAAAAAGTTAAACTAAATCTTTATGCGGTATATAACAATATCCAGTACTTCTGCAGGATAAAAAATGGCCAGTGATGGTGGACCTGTGCTATCTTTTGACGCATCAGTAAATTTTGTCTTTTATAAATTATCTATAGCAAATATATCTTTAAATGAATGAAGCATCCCAGTTATGAAGCAGACCTTTCCCCACTGTTGTCTCTGCTGAGCAAACATAGAGCCAAGAAATACCTTTGATTGCTTTGTGTACCTGTAGAGAAAAAAAGTCTGTTACACAGGTCTGTTGTAACTGTTCTCTCCTACCTTCTCCTATGGGCTTCCAATTTCTTCGGAGAATTAACTCATGGCTGATAGGAATAATCCACCTTGATTTTTCAGAACACAGGTGAAATCACCCTTACTATCGAATGCAGATTTACATTGAGCACAACAGTAACATCTGCTTTATATGGTATAGGAGTGCTCCTGACAAATCCCAAGCACAAAGAAGCAGGCAACAGGTGGAGATGACAAGACAGTGATGAAACAAAAGGCAATTAAAAGGCAACATTGGTCAGAATGATAAATAGCTGTCACTATAAACTATCTGCTGAAACAGCATAAAGAAATCTGTAGTCATAATACTGGAGCAAGCATTTGTCTCATATTTGTGGTGTTCCAAGCCACTCAATATCAGTTGAAACTTGGGCATCCTCCCCAGTAAACAGGGAAGTTAGGATATAATTTTAGGTTTTGTGCTTTGACAACATAGTGCAGACCTCGCTCTCCCTGGTGGGTATCTCTGCGTGATCATTGAATCTCTGAAGCCAAACGATCATGCAGAGATACTACACCTGTGTGAAGCGTGAAGATGGTGTAGTTTTATTGGCATCCATTAACTCATGAAGTAAGGATTGAATGGTATTCAATTTTTTTCTTTTTATTCATCCCCTCTCCTCCCCCTGCTTATCCCCCACCTATATTTTATTGCTAAATTTGAACAGCTTGTGGTTAAATCATATAGCTGACAAAATTAAACAGGGCAGCTAATTTTTGTAAATGTCCAGTTATTAGATCACTGCTATAATTTAAAAAAGTAGAGATGTAAAGTTTTATCTGAAGTACAATAATAAGGAGCCCGAATGTAAAGAAGAAATTTTCTGAACTTTGGTCATTCAGGGATGGTCTGTGAGTTTGGGAACTGTGCAAGACAAACATGGCATTAACAATGGACTTGGAGAATTGCATCCAGTGTATCATAGGAAAAGGTCCTGCCTGCCATATCTGGGGCTAAAGCACTTGTGTAACATAAATTGTCTCTTGGGGTTTTCCTCTCAGAGAAAGCCATGGCTCAGGAACTTGCTTTTAAAGATGTTTCAAAATTACGAGTGTTTAAGGAAACTGTTCTTTGAGGCTCTTCTGTAATCTGAATTGTTTCTGAGGTGCTGATCGTGACAAATGGTAATCATGGTGGTCTGAGTTTCTCAGTGCTTTCATTTCAAAATTTAAAAACACATTTTAGATTACTTAATACTAAAAAGCAATACAAAATATAGATATGTGACACTCTGTAAGTGTCCCATAACTAACTACCCAGCCCTTTTAGATTTCAATTTTTGCTTTTCTTTTTGACTGGAAGAGACTCATTACAATATCCACAAGCTTTGCACACCTTTATTTTCCTTTCCCTATGTTTTCTCCTTTATAATTAAACTTTATTCCTACAACCTAACACAACTTACACCGTGAAAATTTTCAGCATTGTAGCCGCCTAATCCAGAAAGTAATTTTTTTAAGATTTGGAAGGTATTCAAATGGTACTAATTTGAAAACATAAGGTTTTCTATATTTTGAGCTTTTAGAACCTGAACTATATTACTAGAGATATCTGAAATATGGTAGGTTTTCTGAGTACAGAGAAGAATCTGAGTAATAAACACTGTATTTGTTTTAAAAATAGATTCAATGTCACCACTTAAATATTTTTTTTTTTTTATTCTGGAAAAATGAATGTGCATTGAGGTGCCCATTTGAAGCACAAATCCTAAATAGAAATCTCTAGTGCTGGGATCAGTGTATATGCAAACTGTTTGTTTCCATCTAGGAGCTCCATTTTTGAGATAAGGAATGTGCAGTCCTGCACAGATAAGAATCATTCTGCTGGTTGCCACCCAGGAGCCCATACTTGCAAAGAAAGGAGTCAGAACAGTAGAAATGGCTCTGCATGTATTTATTAGAAAACCTGTTCTGACAGCAGCTGAGAAGATGGAATTTCTAGGAAAATGATATATTCCTAAAATTGTGGGTTGTAAGAAAGCCAGGTCTCATTACTTGTTGCCATTCATGGGAGGTTTTGTTGTCTGTGCTTCTTTCTCAAGAAGCGTTTCCTTTTGGCCTTGTACAGTGAGACCTGATACATTAACTTGACCCTGCCCCTAAGAAAGCTGCTGTCTATCCCATTGCTGTCTGAACTGTGACTTAGGTACTGCACGGTCAAGGAGAAGGATGGAATCATAAAATGGCTTTGATTGAAAGGCACCTTAAAGATCATTCAGTTCCAACCCCTCTGCTGTGGAAATGGACACTTTTCACTAGATCAGGTTTCTGAAAGCCCTGTCTGACTTGGCCAAGGATGGGGAGATGATGCATCCACGACTTCTGTGGGCAACCTGTTCCGGTGCCTCACGACCCTCACAGTAAAGAATATCTTCAATACCTTTATTCAGATGCCTTGACAAGCAGACATCCACCCTACTTTTTTTTCTTTTTCCCCTTTTTTTTTTCTGTGTAAAGGCATCCATATTTTGAGACTATTAAGTAACTGTGTAATGAAAAACAAAATCTTTGTTTTCACATGAAGTTTTAGCATACAAAGTGATTTGTATGTAATTTCATCCCACTGCATGCTAGATTACCAATTCCAGCTTCCATTTACAGATTTAATTTTCCAATCCCCACCTTTTTCTTTTAATCTTGTTCAGTGTTTTTAAAGCAGTTACTGCAAATCAGGCTTTTAAAAACGTAAATTATCAGAGACAATTGCTTTCAACCACATTATCACAAATGGTTAGAGTGCAATCAAACTAAGTGCTTCATCCTGTTGTCTTTTGCACACACGCACTCACGACAAATGAAATCACACTCCAATGCACTCAGCTAAAGCAGCAGATGAAACCTTTTTTTCTGCTATTCCCGTGTGGCAAGTGAAAGTATGATGGTGTCCTTGTGTGGTGGTACCATTCCTTTCCCTACAGCGCTTTCTTTCCTTTGCATGGTTGGGTTGTCAGTCCCACTCAGGGGACTGACCACTTTAGAGGGGTCATGTTTCCCTCCCACAGCAGCTGCTGCTGTGCTTTCCCCTTTTCACCTTCTCTATTCAGTGGTCCTTTCATTAGTGAAAGAAATCAGACACTCCAGTGCCCTCGGCCATGCCACTATGTAAGAGTGGACACAAATAAAAGGATTTGGAATCGCTCTGAGCACAATATGTGATCTCAACTGCAGGACACTTCCAGGTAATGGTGCGAGCTGATAAAGCCTGTTTAGTGGGGAAGCTGATTTTCCATGCAGTGTCATTGCTGTAATAGGCTGCTATATTGCAGGAATCTGGAAGAAGAGAAAAAGGACAAAGTTCTTCTCACCTTGTCTGTGAGAAATCAGCATCTCATACAATACTTTAGTTCTGACAGAATACTTCAATTTTAAAAATGGTCATATTTCAAGAACAGGCTGGTTTTATTCACTGAGATGGAGCCGGTGGTTTGTAACCATTTGCAGTGATCTCAGCTGCATATTTTTCTCAATGATGGTGCTGATCTGATCACTAGGGAATTCTGTAGTCAAAAAGGATATGAGAGCTACATCCACAAAAGTACTTAAGTATGCTTCATTAAATGTTGCAATTCTTACCCCCCAGCATAGCCTTGTCCTTTTTTCTTTAAATCCTGACCCTATCTAGTCTAAATCATAGAATTCCTTCTAGGTCCTTATTTGGCTTCATGTGTTTGCTTCCTTCTGCATTTTTCTATGAATATATCTTCCTTTAGCCTTTCCCATTTTTGAGATTTCATGACAGTTGCTTCTCAAAGTACTGCTTAATCTTCTGTACAATTTTGTGTCTAAGATAATGTGTCTAAATAAAGACTCCTAAATTTTAGGTGCATCGAGGTCAGGAACTGAGAGGCATGAAGTGGTATTCAAAACTGAAGTTTGCGATCCAGCTGTACATTGTTTGTGCTAAGGTGTCTTGTATGGAAATGACAGTTCAAGATCCATCAAGCATTTCTCAATCAGAATGAACTCACTTCCCTTGTTTCTCAGGGAAATTTTGCTTACTGTTATAGTAAGCAAAACAATACAACAGTTCAAGTTTTTCAATTACAAATTCATAAAGCTTGCAGGGACAAAACTTTTCTTACTTTTCCTGAAAATTTTCCTGTCTTCTTTCATTTTCCAATGTACCAGCTGTTACATTCCCCTCCCCCAGCTTCTCATACTTAAAACTGTTACTCTTCTAACAGATGACTAATTTCATTTCATAGTCAATAGGTCAATAGAATTATGTATTTTATTCAATTCAGAAATGGTTTTATACCTCGCAAGTTTTCCTTGCTGAAATCTAACCAGTTTCTCAAAGAAATGGTTAAAGTAAAGGAGTAAAGCCTGTGGAGAAAAATCTTAAATATATAATATACTGTCATTGTTTCACTGAATTGAAATCTGTCTGAAGGAATCTAAATTCATGACTTTATTTCCATTTTTTACTTAGCGCGGATGACTGGACTTGCCAGATGCTGTGCAAGGAAGATAATTGTGTAATATTCAAAATGTTGAGTCCCATGTGGATGCCCAACCACAAGACAAAGCTTTTCATCTGTTCAATGGCCTAATAGAAATTCAAGCTGCACTGCCAGAAATGACTCAAAAAATGTTAAGCTTTATCCATCTTTAACAGGGGGCTGTACATGAATATTTGTCATGATTTTTCTTGAGCTGGTATGCACTGCACAGTTTTTCTGTCAATATTTGCTTTCTGAAAGCAGTTGTTTGAAAACATCCATGTTATGAAAGCATGCTGAAAACAGGACTTTACACTACTTTGCTTTAAACTTGGCCCATGGAAGAGCGAGTCTGTATTAATCAACCAATCTTAGCTGGTACAATGAGGTATTTTAGAAAAGTAACGTGGCCTGGGTAGGAAGAGTGAATGTAAACATTAGGTGCATGTGAGGAGCACCCCAAACTTCTTGTTCTGAAAAGGCGTTTGCCCCAACCAAGACTGATGATGCCAAAAGGCAATGAAAAAATTTCAGATTGGCTTAAGCTGACTATTAGCATTAAACAGTAACCAAGGGACTAGCAATAAAACTCAGAGGAAAAGAGTCAGCTTGCAGAGCAGTGTAGGAGAAACATGAAGATCTCTAACACGGGCAAACGGGGCAGACAAGATGGGCAGGCACTGCCCACTCTGTGTTGGTCAGGCAGTGCCTTTTCTATTGCTGATTCTTATCCTGAATGTAGAGTTCTCCGATTGCTGGTTAATTATGTCATTACTAAATCAACAAACTGCTTCCATCCTGATTTAATTTAAACCGTTCTAGTTAAGCTGTTTTCCCTGATGACAAAAAAACCAGTTCTGCTGTAGGAACAGAACCTTTGATACCAGAAAAACTGATCATTGTAGCTATAGGGTTGGACTTGCTGCATTGGTATGTCAGTGACTGGCCATCAAATCTGTTTTCAAAGCTTCTAGACACTGAGTCCCTGTAATCATACAAATGTGGCACAGTAGAAAAACCCAGCTAACTTTTTGTTCCCATCCCCAAAGGCAGTGAAAGATACCCTAGGTTTCCCTGAGCAAGCCCAGTGATTGAATACCTGCCAGAAAAAGACATTTGGTTTGACATTGCAGTGGAGATGCAAAATAGACAAGAAAGAAAAGCAACAATGCTGAGTTATGCTGGGGTGCCCCCATATTTATAGCTGTGAAATGTGCTGGCTTGACAAAGGCACAAAGGTAGCCAAGTGTGCTCTAACAAAATTGCAGTGTTGGCAACTGTGTCCAGGGACAAGAGGTACCAGTGAAAGTTCCTCATGTGGAAATCATGGTTCTAGCACCTTGATACTTGCTTTCATTCTTTTTCTGATCTTTCACGTTTTTCTACTGTCTTATCCAACTACCATTTATTTTTTTGACTGCCTGGCAGAAGACGAGACTACATTTCAATGCCGTGTCCATTAAAAAGTGCACAAATACTTATTGATACTGTATGTGCACTGTGTTGAATCTGGGCAGTAGCGGTCAAAAAGTACTGTAAGAGGCTGCAAGAGAATTAAGCTGAAGTCAAAAAACTCACATTCCTCTTCAGAATCTGTTTTGTCTGAATCCTATTTGACGTAAGTTGTGTTTTGTAACTATGGACTTTTGGGGGGCTGAAAATTTGCATTTGTTGTTAATTCAGAGAGCAAAATAGGTATCATATCTGTGGACATGAAAACATGCTATACATTGTTCTCTGTGTAGAACAAAACCCAGACTATCAGGATTGTGTTAATTCCCCATGGGTTGTAAACATGTTCTAGTCTTCTGCCACACTCATCTTTTCTTCCTTTCAATTGCACCATATCAGGCTTTATTATCTGTAATGTTTTTCTTTTTTTTCCTCCAGAATATTTTAATACCTTCCTTTTTCCTTTTTCCTTTTTTTTTTTTTTTCTACTATTAATTCTATCTCTCCAGCTTACTGTGGCAGCTGAGGATCCTCATAAAATCATTTTATAGATTAATTATGTGGACTGTGGGGGCTGTATGCCCAACTCTGGAGTCTGTGACCTATGCCATAAATACAGCACCTGGTTAAATGGTGAACCTCTTTGTGACTCTAAACTACAGATGCCAAAAGTTTAGATGGAGTAAAAAACCAATGTGATAAATGAGTGGAGAAAAAAAATCCGTCAAAGGCAGTTGAACAGAAGAGTATTAAATCTGGTGCAGGAACTTCCTAAACTGCAGAATGGAGCAACCTAAGAGATTTTAGCCTGAAATATATCACTGAATGCCTGTCTATTTCTTATACTCCTCTTTAAGCATCCTCTTTACTAATTTTTTTTGACACGAGATAGCAGGCTGAGTGCTTGACTTGTTATGGTATGGCTGTGTGGATGCTGAAAAGCTTTCAGCAGAGAAATTTTCCAGTTTTCTGCAGCATTCTGTGAGAATCCTGCTTTTCTCATGCAAGCTATGAAAAACAGTGCTACAGTTTTGTAAACAAATTCTGTCTGCACCTGCAAGTTGTTACGTAGTATTGTTATAATATTGACTAGAGAAATACTTTGAAATAGGTGTTGTAGGTTTCAGCCAACCAGCCTGGGAGGTGGATTGTTAAAGAACCAATGACCTTATGCCATTTAAGAATACTAAGATATGAAACGAGTCTGTATATTATTAAATAAATCCATTCCATTTTCTTCCTAGACTTGAACTTTTGTGTTGTGATTTTTTCTCCGTGTCCGGTACAACAGTGACATGGCTGTTCTTATATAATCTTATGTCGATGCTTATGATGACAGATTACAAAAGTGAATTAATGCTCACCCATGGACTAAGCAGAGCCTGGACTCATTTGTTCACTGTCGGGTTATATTCAGATTTTCCATTCTTTCTTAAACGTAGAACTGCTCTAGAGGAACATCCTGGGGATGAGAAACCTAATATTACAATTCGTTATCATCAGCATGTGCATTAAATATGAATTTGTATTTTTTTTATTTTATTTTGTGTGGTGACTATTCATATGACTGGTATTCAGAGCTGGCTGGTGCAGTCATCAATGGTTTCACTGCTGGTAGGGTACTGACCTGAGCACAAAAATAACACTGTTCCTGACTTTCACTTTAGTGTACTTTGAATGTGAACATTACTTGTCGTATTTCCATTTTGGTCCTTTGTTCTCTAATGACAGATGCTGGGTAAGCATACAAACTTTGCTACTGCCTGTTTTGATTTTATCTAAGTCTTATTAAGGGCCATGATGGGCTTTAAAGACTTTGGAATATCAGCTGTCTTCTTTATGTTATCCAACTAAATGAGAAATAATCCCTAACTGTAGTTCCATCAAGAATGACATATTTTAAAGCAAATATGGGTTTCTTTCTTATTTTGCCTTATGTTGGCTGATCTTTCCTGGAACACAGACCAGCTTAGCAAAGATGCGTTTTTTTCTTCCAATGGATCTAATTTGTTTTGTTACTGTTTGTTTTTTTAAACCGTAACTAAGCCATAGTCAACACAAATGTAGGGCAGACTCAAAAATGTAATGTAAAATATAGTAAAACTCAAGACTAGTAAGCAGTGTGGATTAATACCCCTGGCTAAGGTCCACATGGGGTCAAGTAAGGCTTGTGGTAAAACACTGACATTACCTAAACAATGCTGTATCTAAAACTCCAATATCTTCCATTCTTTCGTCTTTAGGAGTTTAAACTATATAGATGGACATGACATGAATATGGTTTTTCAAACTTCATGAACTTTATTCTTTTACTTCTGCAAATATAACTTATTCTCCTGAAAACAATCTGTTTCATCCAGATTTGCAGCTGTCAGAGATCAGAATCTGGCTCTAACTTCTTACAGGAGTTATTAAGTCAAAGGGAGGTTTTGTTCCAGAAGCAGCTGCTGAAAGGGCAATGGAGCTTCTCAGGACAGAAAAAGAGAGAAAAAAAATCCAAATTGTCAGGAAAATAGAAATTAGCAAAATCCTGATGAATACTAAGTTGACGGGCTCTTACCATGACATCCATTTCAATGCATTTTGACTCAAATTCTATGAACAGTTGTTAGTTAAACAATTTTAACTGGAAAGAAAATATTACTGTTTGAAAACTATTTGCCTTTTCTTTAATCTGTGGAAAGTGCACTTTATATGTACACTCTCTCCCACATGCATATTCTCCGTTGTGGATTTCATACTGGTTGAAGGAGTTCATTGAAAGAATTGATTTTCCCAGATCTTTCAGAAATTCATTTCTGCAGAATCCGACAGATTAAATGTGCCAGAGCTGAGAGCGAGCACTCAGCTGTAATGTCAACAGCCCGGGTCTCCCTGGCAGTAAAGGCTAGTGCTGTAAGCTTACAATCTGAACTGGCTTTTTTCGGTTGGGAGGAAATCTCTGGCAGACGCTCACTGCAGCTATAGTTTTTTTGACAGTAATGATATTTCAGTTTTCAAATGACTTTGCTTTCAGATTTGTTTGCCTTTGGGTCAAAGGTCTTTCCACACCTTCCATAAATGATGGAAAAATACAAATTTACTTGTCTAAAAAATTAGACATACAGATTGTCTTCAAAGTTTGAGTAACAAGTTTATTCTTACCAGAACTTGGTACTGAAATGTTCTACACAAACATTTTATGTTTATGAGTTAAATAATTCTGTACTTCTCACTATTCATTTCATATTTACAGAACTGTAAATTATCTGATTACAACAATAAAGGATAGCTACTATGGTATTTAGTTGTCATGCCTAATAGTATGACATTGTTAGTGAAACAATATAAAATTCCCAGTTGATACAATATAATTTTTTATTCCAAATATCAATGTAAACATGTAATTTCCTTGAAAAGGGAAAAATAAATTATTATAGTGTCACTTTAGAGACTGAAGTTTGAAGCATAGTTAAATTAAATTACTTAATCTCGTGAGACAGGAGTTAACTGAGATTATCTAGTTTAGAGTCTGTTGTCTGAAGTCCAGTGATACGCCTACAACACTCCATTTATTTTATTCTTCCATCCACCCAGCCACACTATTGTTTCCACTTTCTTTACAGTGTACTAAATAGTGTCTGATTCACAAAAATATGGAAAGAAATTAAACTTGAGAAAGGGGGAAAAAAGTGAAAGGAAGATTGTAAGGACAGAATTATCTCAAAAACTTGTAAAGTCCACTGATACCACTTCTTTCCAGGTGTTTGTCTAGCCTGTCTCTGCAGTCTTCCTGTGCTGGAGATTTAGATTTACATCACCTTCTAAGGCTGGTCCAATGCTTCATTATTTTTGCTGTTTAAAGTTTTTGTAATGTCTGTGTTGCAAACTAAGTCAATTATTTCTTTTTTATTTTTCTATGTGTGTTGAAAACTCATGTTTGGACAACAGCTTACAGAGATTAAGACAGTTACCACATCTCTTCTCTGTCCTGTAGGAAGCTTGTTATAGAGGGGACATTGTGAAGTGACAAACACAGCTACCAAAGAGGAAGACTGTTCTTGAGAGGTAAAAATATGCTAAGGATGAAAATGTTAAAAAAAAAGAGAAGACTTGAATCACAGCGGTCTTTAATGACAGTGGAAAGCATCTGAAATATTTATTGGTTCTACTGCTACACTAAATGCTAAAAATCTAGAGTTTTAAGACGGCTGAGTAATATAGATAATTCCTAAGCCTTTACAGTTGCAAAAAGGTGGAATATTTATGGTTTTTATCTTTGTAAATGAGAAATAATATTTTTAAAGAATGTGTAAAGTGATAGATTTATACAGGAGACAATGTATTCAGGCTTGGTTGCATTATTTGAGAATCATTCCTTCTGTGGCTAAATTCGGAATAAAAACTGGTCCACAAACCATTCACATTCTGCTTTTACTAACCACTAAAATACTAGCTTTATTTATTTGATTATTTGTTACTAAGTTAATATTTTAATGCATAACCCTATCATTATGACAGACATTTGGAACCTTGAGGCTGGACTCACATGAATTCCATAGAAGTGTAATTCTAGTTTTATAGTGGGAAAATGCGGTGGCCAATTAGCCAGTGATACAAGAGACAGAGAGAGCTCTTGTAAGAGGGTCTCTGCTGCCAAAGACTTAGCGGTTATGGTGAGGGAAAGGAGCCTCTCCCAGGATGCCTGCTCGGTTATGGTAATGTACCCCAGTTCTGATTTCCCTGGTTGGCTCCTGGTGTTGGCCACACCCCTGTATTTAAGATCAATCTGTCACGTGTTTGGGGTCATTTGCCTTTAGAACCCTTCAGGAGTAGTAGCAATAAACTGCTGTTTGTGGAACTCCATACAAGGACCCTTCTCAACTCCTTGCTGTAGGATTCATATTACTGAAGCCATCCCTGCATCTGTGCGTTCATGCATGTGAGCCACAGAACCCAAAGGGAGCCAGTAACAGGAAAAGTAAAGGGAAAAACTTGAGTTCTTAATACCATCATGTAATATCATATAATGTGCTGGAAGTATTCTTTTGCAGAAATAATATCCAAACATTTGCAAAGTCATGATAAACTGATATAATAAACCCAGACATTTTCAGTTTTAAGGTAATAACACCATCAGAACAAGAAAAAATATTTTTGTAGTTGAAATGTAGCCAACTTGACCTCAGTGTTATATCTTTGCAGCTTAATTTAGACTACAAATTAAGTCAAATGGAGCAATCTTGCTATAATTTACACAAAGAGAAGAATATTATGATTCTGAACTTCTAGTTCCTCAGATATATTTTGGTTTCACTTGGTGCTGAAATGCTGAATTTCCCAGCTTATGCTGGTTTATTCCCAGTGCAGTCTGACCCAGAGAATTGCTAGAAGAATTCGTTCGAGTGGAGTCCCTCAGGTCACAGCCTGTTCCACTGCAGTAC
This sequence comes from Struthidea cinerea, assembly GCA_013397865.1. Classification (NCBI taxonomy): domain Eukaryota; kingdom Metazoa; phylum Chordata; class Aves; order Passeriformes; family Corcoracidae; genus Struthidea; species Struthidea cinerea. Next base: position 460,341 of record VZTI01002660.1, read on the forward strand.
AGCACTGCTTCTATTCAGCTCGGACCTTTTATCACAGCAGGTCTTGCATTAGGAACAAAGCCTCACAAGTTCCAAGAATAAGCCTCTCAGAAGTTTGCAATCACATTGTAACTGAGACAGGAGAAGAAAAGGGGGAAAGAATGATAGAATTTGCTGTCAAGAAGTAGCTGAATAGTGCTCCATTTGAAACAATAGGAATTATTCTTGTTTACCATTAGATGGCATACATACAGTATAAAATACTTTATTAAAAGGAATTCCAGTGTACTAGGTGAAGGGTTAATACTTATGCAGTATAATAGATACTCACTAAAGTCTCCTAATAATACTTGTTTCCACTCAAAGTTACTATGTCTAAAGAATCTCAGACTCTCTAAATTGCTTTTAGATGACAGGACAAATAAGCAAGTGCTGCTGAAAGTTCTGTGCCTGTTAACTCTGCAGCACTGCTGTGTTTTCAGCTCCTCTTTTACATTTGCCCAGTTCAACCAGGATTTGCCACTACTTTAAGCTCTGTAACACTCACAATATTGTCCATCCCTTTCTGGTTGGTGTCTGAGAAAAGGAAGTCACAAAAAATGAAATTCTGTATCAGTAGCCCACAACAAATAAATTAAATGAATGCCTAACAAAAAAGAAATGCCTTAAATTCTTCTCCCACTGAGAGTGCTGTTCTAAATTTATAAGTACTCTAAGACAATCTGATTGTCTTGGCAATGTAGTAGTTACTGTGACAAGGTGACCTGCTACGCACAAGGAAGATACTGCTCTAAACTGAGTAAGGACTTGACATATATTTTGTGGCCATCACATTGTAAGATGTATACTGCCATGGTTTATGTTATGAGACATTCTTCCTGGCTGGGTCAGAAAGGAGGCAATACTGCTCAAGGCTGCAGTGGGGAAAAGGACATGATACTGGCAGGGCTTGGTAGCATCATCCTTTTTGCTCTGAAAGCCTTCGTGCCAGGTATATTTGCCTGGCATGCTAAGCAGCTGTTTTTGGCTCACTGGGCTGAGAAATGATCACTGTTGTGTATCAAATGTATGAAGCACTTGGTTAAGAAGTGGGAAAGGGGAGGACATTAATGTACAGCTAAAGCCTTCCTTCTTAAATATATGGAGACACAATTTAAGTTAGGAGACGTAGTTTAGACAAAAACTTACTAGTGGCAATTTGTTTACAAAAAGACCCCCACTGAATATGTGGAGGATATGAGAACTTTTGGAGGACAAAAATAGATATATTCTCTCTCCTGAACTTATTCTCTCCTGCTTCTTAGTTGGTGGTCAGGTCATCCTGACTCATCAGATAATACCCTAGTAGCATATATCTATGCACAAAATGTCAGGATGTCTTAAAATTGTCTCTAAATGAAACTGTTTCTTCCCTTACTTGTACTGGAATGGAATTTGTTGAAAGTTGACGCAGTATCTCAGCACATTCCCACAGAGATGCATACAGTGAACTAGATGAATTACTGATATTAAAGGAAATGGCTAGGGTGATATGTTGCATAGTGCCAAGTTTTAGTATAGCTTTATTTAGTCCAAAGAAGCTCTTTCAATTAAGGGTACTGTGGATCTGGGAAATCAACATTTTCTCTAACAGCCTAACAATGATACAGTGAAACACATTCTGGATGGACAAATAAAAGCCTAAAGCAGTCTGGAATTAAAATGTAGGTATCTTAGGGATCAATAGATGCCAGACTGACCAGTATGTTTTCTTGCTTGGTTTGGAGAGTTATTTTTCCAAATCTACCATCATTTTGCTTGATTTCTGTCACCCAAATGAGGATGTTATTACAAACAACCTCGTGTGCATTTCTGAGGTCTAGCACCTGAACTTCTATATTCCAGCCTGAAAAAAGGGTATGTGCAGCAGGTGTTGCACTTGTTAAGTAATGGAACTAGGGGAATCCTTATAAGTGTGGGACTACTGGAAAACAGAGGTTGTGGAGGGCTTCAGCGAATAGGAATACTAGAAATATTTCTTGATTTTTATTAGGTCTTGTTTCAAGGAAAACCTATTGAAACATGTAGTTTAAATTAAAACAGTATCAAAGAAGGTTATCGATTCACTAATAACGTGTAATTAGCCAGTAAACAGTGACTAGTGTCCAACAGAGAAGTGGTTCTGCCTGATCCAGACTTAGGTTGAGAAACAGGTGGCAGCTTGCCTGAGTGTCAATCCAAGTTTTGACTGCTGCTGATTCTGGTAAAAGGTCTCTATCTGGCATTACAAATGCTCACACTTTGATGTTTCTTTTCAAGTTGACTCCTCCTGTTATTCAAAAATAGTTGTAATTGTCTTCTCTTTAATCTGATCTGTTTGGAGGGAAATGCTATTCCAGATAGTTTTGAGCATTTGAGCCACTTGCATTGGATGTTCTTCATGTCTTAACAAGTGCTGATGTCCAGGCTGTTTGCCAAAGGTCAGCTCTGCATTCACTCATCACAGAGTTTCTAGCTAGTAGATAATTATGATGTCTTTTAACTATATATTGTGTTCTGTGGTCCTTTCAGAGTTACCTTGGACTTCTTGTAGGCATATGTAGTGGTCAGGACAGACGAAGGTCTTGCCAATCTTGTCAAACTTGATTAAAAGCTGGGAATCAAACATTCATGGTATATTTTTACCAATTGCTCACATAGACAATTATGTTTTTACTTACATCATTGCATACGTTTATATTAAACCAAGTGGAAACTGGAATTTCCATCTCCTAGGAAATATTTGCAATTCTTAAAAAAAGAAAAAATTCCCAGTTGAGAGCAAAAGGTTGGAAATACGCTTTCCTCTTCTTTAGCCTCTTTTAGGAGCCATAGTGAGAACGATTGCTTTTCGGGAAAGGGTGAAGAGAAGAGGTGAAGTTTATTTTCCCTTACCAGGTCCCATCTTGGCAGCACACTGCCTTAGGGCTTGAGGGCCTAAGATATGAGGAACTGAACAGTCCTTGCTCTCTGGAAAGATCTTGGGAGTCTGTGCTGTGTGAGAATATTGACTAAGTCGCAGGAGCACATTTGGTAATCTGCTAAAATGCGGGGGAGCTGCAGTGATTTTTTGTGTAATAAATTGTATTTCTGATGCAGGAGGAAAACATCAGTGTTCATGAGTTTTCCTATTTGACCGAGTTTGAACCACAATCCTTACTATGTTTATCTCAGTTCAGTCAGAAATTGTATTTTCTTGAAGGGAGTGGAGTTAGACACAATCAAGAGTAGTGCAAACACAGTACAAAAATTCATATTAGAAACTGGATTAGAATTTTTTTTTTTGTTAAAACCACCTCCTCTGTTCAAATTTTCCAAACCTGGAGATGTATTTTCTTTCATTGCCTCTATAATACAATGTCTGTCTTTATGGGTAAGATTTTCAAGGTTGAATTTATCCAGCTCTTCCTTTCATTTATTTTGTTATGCCTTTGTCAGAATGGCTGAGGAGTTCTTCTTTTTGTCACAGCTTGTTTTTTTTCTTGGAATGTAAAATATCTCTACAGAGTAATCACTTTCAACCTTTCCTTTTCTGATAACTTCTGAAATCCTCCCTTAGAGACCTTGTTTTTCAGTGCTTGACCCTTTCTGCATGAGTGTCTTTTGTCTTTTCTCTGAACTCTCTCCAGCTGATTGTACAGCTTTCTTGAAATGAGGATTCAAGGCTGAGCAAGAGAAATTTCTCCACTCTGTAATTTACTTTTTGTATCTTTAAGAGTGTGAATTGTCATTTGGTTGGTTTTCTTCTTTCTTATCAGAACAGTGCTCTGGAAGTTCATGTTGAAGTTAGAAACAAGCTTTGACATGTATCAATTTAAGATTTAAATAATTTTTTCTCCCGTGAATTTTTTTAATCAGATTATATTGAAATAGTGTCACTTTCTATGGGATAGAAACCCTTTTTACTTTTTCAAGGCCATTCTTCTATTAAATGGGCACCAGTATCTCTCCCTATAAAAATGTAATCTCTTTCCTGCTTTGTAAGAGGAAATAGGAGAATACCATTTCATCTTAAGTAATACGAACATAAGAAAAAAATATATTAATGAAAAAATATTCGCTGAGTTGAAAAAGAAAGGGGAGGGTGGGGATTGTGACAGAGGGCAAGATAAATTGTATATTTATATTTTTGTTATGAAAATAACAATGTATTTTACAATAAGAAGTGGCTTTTACAATAAAAAACGGATTTTACAATAAAAAATGTCTAGACTATAGTCTGGGCCACACATATTACCAGAGGACAAGATGAAGCACTGACCTTGCTGCCAGCAGCACATATCTTCAGTAAGTGAGAGCAAAGGAGACCAGCAAGTGCCTTCTCAGAGCAGACACTTGTACTGAGATGATGACAAATAATGCTCTGTGTGGATGTTTGCCAGAGCAATCCTTACATTAGTACATAATGTGCTCTTACTGAATACTTCAGGTATGATCCTCTAATCTCGAATGGTCTTGCTGACAGAGCAGAGAGCTGAGTGCAGCACATGGAACAGCCTGCATCTGAAGACAAGGGTGGGGTGGTGAGAATTGCACTGGACCTGACACAGCATCTCCACCTGTATGAAGGGCCACTCAGAGGGCTTGCAGCAGGCCCTGGCATTGCTGAGTGCGTGTGTGTAGCCTGGAAGAGCCTCCTGGATTCTGTCTGGTTTAAGCACCAAGACAAATGTCAGAAAGAGGTAAGCCCTGAAGGAGCAATAAATTAGCACAAGAAAATTCCAAAAAAGTAGGAAATATGACATGCGCCAGTGGCTCAAGCGGGAAGTGGTGGTAGAGCTCCTTGAGCTCTATTTGTGATGTAGCTATCTAGCTTTATGACATTGTGTGTCCCTTAAATTTGTTAGTACTTGTCTTATGTAATATATGGCCATGTCTGACCTTAGAGGTTTACTTCAGACACTCATTTGTGTTTCAATAGAATTTGGTGATACCCAGGGGAGAAACATAGAAATGAATTATTATAAAGCTATTGCACATCCAAACTAACTTATTTTCTTGTGACATTTCTGCTAAAAGTTGTTTGTGGTTTTTGTAATGTATACTGAGGGATTCAAGCATTTTGAATCTTACCAGTTCTGAGGTGTTGTAGGTGGCTTAGGGCAAAAGCAAATTGACGAATATAAGTGATGTAAGGCCATTGTGATCACTGCTTTCGTTACATGCCCATTTAAGTGATTATTAGGTACAGATTTAGGAAGAAGGCCATAAGGACTTGCTGTAAAAAAGAAAAAAAATCTTTACAATTTGTAAAGGCTTCAGGTTTCAGGTTTCTTTTTCTTTGCCTTTGCTGTGAAAAGTTGGAAAGAAAAATGCTAAATATTCCATTTTCTCACTGGTAGTTCTGTCAGGAGAATCAACAAAAAAATACAAACCTAAAATCCAAGTTCCAGCTAGTGGGGCAGGGAGCAGAGATGCACAGCTAGCAGGAGCAGCTTTGAGAAGGAAGGAAAGGTCCAGCTACTGAAACCAGGACTAGAAACAAGAAGATTCATGAGGAATAGGAGTGACTGTTGAAGAAAGGCCCACTGCAAGATCAGTGGCATCTTAAATCATATCTTGCTACCCAGCAGATTACCCACTACTAATTGTGGTGAATGTGATACTGCTGCCGAAAAGGGAAAGTAGCTGGCGTGATTGCATACAGTGGTTGCATCCAATGATTTCAAAGTAATACAGCTGTACTTTAGGAATCAGGTATTGCATGCTGCCCTGTTATGTGTAATCTTTTCCCCCTTCTTTTAGTAAATCTACTGTTTTTGATGTATGTTTTAAAACATTAAGTTTTAAAATTAATGATTGCCTTGGAAAAAACTAGCTCACAGAGCTCCAGAAAGCTTAATATAATTTTCCAAGGATTCTGAACCAAATGAAGGTGTGTTAGTAGTGATGCTTTTAAACGTTAATACAGCCTTTGATGCTGTTTATAGGTTACCACAGAAGGACTTCAGCAATTAAGGTCTATTACTATACACGTAAGAGAAACATGAGTGACAGAGAAAAGTAAAATATTCTGTTTCTCAAACACTGAAACTATCGGTTATGACTAGAGGCTTAATATAAATTTGAAAAGCAAAGAGAATACAAGTAAAATCACTAAATTAAAGCATATTTAAATGTGAAGTATTGCTAAGCTAATGACATTCCCCTTTAAGCATCAGTGAAAAAAGATGGTGTATTTTTTGCATTAGTGATGATCTTGACAACTTTTAGAGAACAAGTGGCTTGAAGAGTAGAGAAGAGTAAAAAATAAATCTGTTCCAAAGAAGAGGACAAGTCTAGCCTTTAAGACAGAGATTTACCCCTGGCCGGGAAAGTGCCAAGACAAAAGGTATGATCTGTCTGTGTACTTCTAAAGAATCGTATGGTTATAAAAAGCCAAAATTGGTCAGTCAAGCAGTCTCATTTACTCTCTGGCTGATTAATTAGTCCAGCCGGTAGAGGAAAATGAATGAGATTTATTTTGGCTTCAGTGGGACTGCTGACATGATCCTGCACGTGTAACATAGGGTGACATTTTTGGGTGAAATTAGAGTAGATAAACAGCTGTTTGAAAGCCTATGCAGCTTTTTACGTAATACGGGAGGAGAAATGAAATGAGGACTTTGATGGATCTATTAGCTGTTGAGATTTTACTTAATTATGACTGTTATATGAATGGCATAATAGGAAGTATCATTTGAAATGCCAATACAATGTAGCTTACAATAATCAGAGGGAGGAGGAGAGAGATACAACTTAAGATTTCAAAATTTTGTGAAAATTTGGTAAACGGTTTGTAATCTGTAAGATGAAATACAATAAAGAGCAATGCAGAGTAATTCATTTGTATGACAGACAAAATGTGCAAATACAAAATGGGCAATAACCGTCTAATGATCTGTGCTGCAAAAACTGAACTGAACCTTGAGATCTGAGCTCACAGGTGCTAGTTAATGCAGTGTTATCTCAAAGAGGCAAATACCTTGCTGGGATGCCTCAGTAAGACATCCAGCATCCAGTTACACCTCATCCAGCAGATAATTCGGCCACTAAACAGGTGCAGTGTCAGCTGACACCTTCAGATCTGGGCTCCAGAGAGCAGAGCAGCAATAACAGAAATAAAATAACACGTGAAGAAAGGTTAACATAGTGAGAATAGTGTAGGGGGATGGAAGATGGGGTGATTAAAAACCAAAAAATCCCCATCAAAATCCTCAGAGGGAGACAAGGACTTTGAATATTGAAGTTACTAATTAGTTAATAACTAATCACGGGTTTCATTGTTCTTCACATTCATTGAAGTGGGAAAAGTAACTGGCTTATTTATCAAAACCAAAGGTAACGGAGAGAAGAAAGTGGGTAAGAGCAGGAGCTGTGAGACAGTGAGGAGGCTGCCCAGGGCTGGTCATCCCTGAGCAAAGGTCTAAGGTGATGTGACCAAACTGCAAGCTGTCTGGAGCACTCCCATCAACTCCAGGCTGGGAACCATGCACGGGGAGAAAAGGGGGTGGAGATGGTGGTGGATACAGGAAACAACTGTCAGGGAAGCACAACAACCAAGTGTCATAAACAGTCAGGAACATATGACAGAAACGTCCAGGCCTGATATTCACCAAGGGGTTTGATCATCCACACCCAAAAAAAGCTCTGTGATCTGTTCAAGGTACAGTTGATGCCTTAGGGCAATTTCAAAGGGATGAAAAGAACATTTTTGCCTGATGCTGCAATGCTGGCTAGAGCATTAACAGGCTTTGCAGGGGGATCCTGGGTGTGGTGCATACTAGACAATCTACTTTCATCATTACCTCTAACAAGAGATTTATTTTTTTTTAACAGATGGAGCGCAAATCGAATTGGGATGCCAGATCCTTTTCTGCCTCCTGGCCAGTAGGGCTGAAATTCCTCCTTATGTCTGGGAAAAGTGGGAAACCTGGCTGACTGCCAGCCTGCAGATTAGGGTTGTTGAGATGCTGTCAGCAGCAGTATTGATGGTAAATATTCATGAGCCAAATTGTGCCAATATTCATGTTTGGTGTGTTGCATATTCAATGTTATTATCTATACCACTTTGTAAAGGTCATCCTGGCATCTAAAGTCAACGGAAATGACTGATTCACTGTAAAAGATTGCCATTCTCTTAGAAAGTGTGAAACCTGTGCATTTTTGAGTAGTCTATGTGGACCACTTGTAAACACTTCTGTTTCTGTTATCGGGTGGCAGTCCCAACATACAGAGAAGCTTTAATTTAGCAAGAACAGCTGTTAGTCCTGCCCAGCCTTTCTTGATTCTTGCTATGCCTTATTTGACTTTAAGATCACACAAAACTGCATCTAGAATCTCATCATTTCACTCCCTTGTACAATGGGGTTTTATCTGCAATGCGACGGAGCAAAGCTGGCTTTCCAGTTTTTGAATATTGAACACATTTTATTAAAAAAAAAATATCACTCTACTTAGCTTTCATGAACTTATTATTTTGGGATGGAGCAGGGAAATCCCACATTAATTTTCAGAAGCAGGAAGGTATTGCTGTCGGTGAATTTCTGTCAGAGCCAAGGAAATGATTTTTTCAGCCACAAGAATTCAGTGCTGCAATGTCATAAGAGTATGTAGTTATTATTCTGAATGCTATGCAGACTGTAACGTAAGACAGAAAAAAGTGCTCACGAGGAACATATTGAATTATAATAAATCTGTCTCGTCTGGAGACAATGATGATCTGGCACATTTTGTCAAGTGGCAGTCACATAGGATGCTGTGCACTGCATACATATTACTGCATTAGCAATAGGCAGCGAGAGGATGGCACCAACCGGGAAAGTGCTCAGACAGATAGGTTGATCATTTGTATTCCAGAGCTCAGCAAGTGCTCAATTCACTGATCCAAACCAAACATGTTGAAGTCAAGGCCTGTTTCTATAACATGTTTGATATACAGCTGAGCAGTAACTGAATCAAAACAGCATCTCACTATTGCTGTCTGGTGCTGTACTGGGTGGTGAAAGCAAGTGAAGCTTTTCCTGGCACTGGGGGTATGTTGTATGCAAATGGACCATCTCAGTGGTAAATCTTTAATGTGGCAGACAGAACATTAATTGCATAGCTCTCCAGGATCATGTTGCATGCCCAGTTTCCTTAAGTTAAATTATTCCAACGATTCTTCTCTTGATGGAGAATTCCAGGCGTTGCAGTCCTACTGTGTGCCATAAATTAACTTTTCTGCTGTTCAGCTTCAAGTCCTGCCTGAATCCTGGGGCAAATGCCATTCATATTCACAGTGTGTATCTAACTGAGACAACCCAGTGTGTTTGCTACAGTCCATATTAATATTCTGAAATACAAACTAATCACTAATGTGATATGATATGTCTACATTTACAGCATCTCCTTTTTGTAGGATACCAATTCATCTCATGAAAATGAAAAAGCTGCTTATTCAAATCTTTAAACAAGTAAATGCCTGAAGTGCTCTCCTCCGACATGGTACAAAATCAGTTCCTGACAGGAAGGATCAGCACTTTGCCCCTTGAGTCAGTACTATATTGAGGCCATACAAACACAGATAGATGTGTATGCCCAAGTACTCACATGCTTTGGTTTGGCAGCCTGCACTGAGACAACCTTCTTTTTTGTTGTTTGCCCATAATTTATTACGAGCTTAGTTTTTGCCGTGAGCAGGTTACAGCAATTCACCAGAGTCAGGGGTTAACAGCATGGCAATGCAATCCTTTATTTTCTCTGAACATTTTCACCTCTCTTAATCTACCCCCATCTCCACAGAGAGGTGAAGATCTCTCAGAAAGAAGCTGCTTTTAAAAGAAGTAAACAGTCACTTCTACTCTTCTAGGGAGAGTTCCATTGTAGTCCTTTGCACTGGAATGAAGATGCACTATTTTAGACAGATTAGTTCCATTTGCAAAATGAAAAAGAAAGCTCAGTCCTTTTAAAATAGGAAAGCTCAGCATCTCCTGAGATAGATTTCATTTGATAGTCTAATACCTTGGCCTTGCTCCCGTGGTTCCTTATTACAGTATACTTGTATCCTTCAAGAGAATTGGTCCTCTTGAAAATACAGCAGGTGGACAAGAAAAACAGAAAAAGAAAGAGACATTTTTAATAAAAAATTTGACTGAAAAAAGTGTGGTTAAAAATGGGGAAAGATGAGGATTGCATAGAAAAGATAGTTTATTTACCAAATTATTTTTAGGCTCCAGTAAATTGCCTCTTGCACTTCTTCAACAATACACTTGAGAAGGAGGTGCAAGACTGTCCACACTAACAAGTGAGCAAGGAAGCCACGTCTTTCTGATAAAAATGTCTGGTAGAAGGGATGCCCTCTGCGACCAGATTTATGTCCAAGACAAGCAGCAGTTAAAACAGAAGAGGTGAAAAAAAGCTTATTTTCATGGTTTAGTTAAAAATTTATATAAACATTACCAACTGGACTACACATAAAAGGAACAGAATTCACAGAGCCAAGAAAGCCTAAATCAAAATGGAAAGTATTCCCTGACGCCATGGCTGTGGACTGGGCACAACATGAAGAGAAAGATGCATCTAGTGAATGTTCTTGTCAGCTAGACTTAGTTAATCTAGATGTTTGGAAACAGAAGTGCCTTCAGCTATGACCCGTCTGCTGGATTTGGGCTTGCAATATTGAACACAGCTTCAGTCTATGGTTGACTCGAACTTCTACAACAAAAGTAAGAGACAAATAGTAGTTTTTGTGCTAATATACCTGCTTGTAACTTGTCTGATAGCTCAGCAGGTTTTAATTTGTCCTGATCATGTAAAAGAGAATGTCTGTTTGCTTGACCGGATAAAGCTCCTTGTACGAATAGAAAGCTACAGTATGCAAGCCACACTTCCTTTGGAATTGTTAATCTTACACCCATTAAAGAAAATGTGTGGCTTAAATTGTCCCTTGCATTTGTGCCCTGCACTGCTAAATCTTTTCCAGACTTTCTTCAGTTAACTTCCAGTGGAAATTATTCTAAAGTATATAAAGATTGTGACAAATTTTTTCCTCATAGAAACAGATTGCCTAGAAAAGACAAGCACCTGTTGAAGCAGGTTCTGACTAGGGCCATGGGGATTATAAGAGCTGGGGTTTTCCAGTCTGGAGAAGTGAAGGTTTCAGTGAGACTTTACAAGAAAAATGGGGACTTACAAGAAAAATGTAGCAAACAGTTTAGCAGGGCCTGTTGTGATAGAACAAGGGGCAGTGGTTTTAAACCAAAGAATGGTGGATTTAAGTTAGATATAAGGAAGAAGTTTTTTTGTAATGCGGTAATTTGTATATTGGTACACACTGAAACAGAGATGTGTTAGATACCCCATCCCTGGAAACATTCAAGGTTGGATTGGATTAGGCTCTGAGAAACCTCACTTGCAGGGGTTTGGACTAGATGACCTTTAGAGGTCCTTTCCAATACAAACTATTCTATGATTCTATGATTTATGTGTTTCTGTATCTCTGATTCATGTACTTGTGTGCTCAGGCAGGGGGAATCTCTGAAATGGCCTCTGAAGTGATACAAAAAAAGAGATGGTTTGGGAGCACCAATATTTAGATGTCAGCCAATTCCCACTGCTGCCCATACTTCTAGGAATAAGAGGAAAGAGAGGGAAGTGTATTAACTTCTAAAGACGTTCATTCATCCCCCAGGGTTCCCTTGTGGAGGTGCTGCTCCTTGGCCCTTCTAATGCAGTGCTGTGCCTAAAGGCATTTGTTATAAAAAGCGACATAATGTGTGCAACACTGCAGTCATTTTTAAGACTGCACAACATCAGTTTGAAGAGGTTTTTTTATAACATATTTAATGGCTGATTATGTAATTAGAACAAAGTTCTTTTTTTTTTGTTACATGAGTATGTAATCTCTAAATGTTTACAATCCAAACAACTTGAAAATGCTGGCTTTTTTCCATTTTTAAAGGTTATACTCCCCCAGTAATCTCCACAAATACCAAACTGCAATAACATGTATTTAAACTTCAGATGTCTCTGGCAAGAAGTTCTGGTTTTAATCATACCCTGGAAAATGTAAATGTAGTTTCAGAGGTGACAAATGGCTTATGGCAAGCCAGGTTCTGCCTCCTTTACTCCTACAAATTTGAGCTTAGAAAAAAATCATTCTATTTAAGGAGTAAAACCCTTCATAAGTGAATAAAAGTGGTAGGAACACCTTCCCTGTTAGCAGATGGCATTTTGATAGCTCTATATATGGTTTTAGATATCCCTCTCCGTGGAGAGTTTCATTACAGTGTTCTGAAAAATGGCACAGAGACATTGCAGGGTCTATAAGACCTCCAAATGCAGCAGTGATACTTACGTCCACTCTTCCCTTTCCTCAGACTTCATGTGAAATACAGATGTTGTTGGTTGGGAAAATTGACAATCCCCTTTAGTATCTGATCAAGTTGCTGAAATTACATGATTTGGCCCTGGGCACCTGCTTGGACCCCAGTTATTGATGTGTGTGATTTCTGAAGCAGTGTATATTCTGATCCCAAATCTCTGTTTCTCTGAATAACTACAAGTGCCAAAAGAGCCTGGGGAGATGGGAAGGAACCGCATTAACATGAATTATTTCCTGTTGCCTCTGTAGGTCCCCTCAGTTCTTCCGCATCTGTTCAAGCTGTGCGTGTACCAGTCTAGTGGTAAATATAAACACGAAATAACAGGTAACAACCTGAACCCAATGGTTCTTGGACAGTTTATTTCCCCCTCTAAATTAATCTCTTTTCCTTAAAGGCAAGATTAATACGAATCAGAAGTGAGAGCAGAAGACATTGGTCAGTCCACAAAATTTAATTCTTATTTTTCACATGGATGTAGAGGGAAATGATGAATGCTCAAAATATTTGGTCTTAAAACTTACTGAATTAAAATTAAGTATCATCTGCCTTCAGTATGTATTCATCTGCTTATTGAGAGTGACTGGTTCTAGCCTTTTCACTAAATAACATCACTGGCCATTCAGTAGATGTGGAAGAAAATCAGATGCTGAGGAAACAAAATATAAGGCATTTTAAATACTAGGTTTTCCTTCATAATAATGTTTTCCTTCAAATTCTGTTTTTAAAGCTTGGGTATAATTCCTGTTTCAATAAGCAAGTAAAAATAAGACTACATCTATGTGAAGTATGTATGAGGGTAAACCAAGGCAACTCATTATTTTATCACAGAGCAGGAATTCATTTCAGAACATTAGAATTAGGACAGTAATATTGATCACCACTTTGTTTTTTTAATTAATATTATTTTTGAAAAAGAAATCTGATGGTCCAGTCCTCCATGAAGCATGTGAAATATTAATTCAGTATATTAGAAGAAGGTTAAAGCATTTTTAGCTCATGTATTTAATATATTTATGAAATATTTATTAAATTTATGAAATATATATTTATATATTTCATAAATTGCTTATGAGTTTCTAAAGAACAGGAAAGTGTCAAGCATGCTTTCTGCTACAGAAAAATGCACAGCAGTCTCAAAAATATGTATGTACCATATAGAATATTAATTTTTAGAACTGGTAGTGAAGTATTTGGACTTACTCTAATCTGCAAATATTTTGCATCAGGAAAATTTATGAAGACAGACTGAATCTTGGCAGTTTATATATCCTATCAATTTGCTTTAGGCAAGGATAAAACCTCTATTTAAGGCTATCAGAAATTATTTGTAGATAATTGCTAATGATTTAATGATGATCTCTGCAGACTGAGACTCCAGGCATCTGTTACATTTTGCCACACTGTCAGCCATCTTGATCAACAGATTTGAAAAATCAGAAACTTGCACAGCTTTGAGAAAACAGTGATAGACCTAAATTTTGTGAGACGGTCTGTGTGAAAGTGGAACATTTAGCCTGAACACTTTGTCAAAACCCAACAAAAATAGAGAAAAAAAATTGCAAAAAAAGTGTCCCCTCTTACTGAGCCCTGTTAGCATTTCATTAAAAATTGACTTGGTGGAATCTTAGTCAAACTGTCTGCAGCTACTTCCATATCGTCCAAATCACAATTAAATCTTGACAGAAGAATCAGACCTGTGCCCAGGTATAATTCTGCTGGGTAGCAAGCAGCACCTTCAAGGCTACTGTTTCTATCCACCAGTCCTGAAGCTGGGACAAACCACAGATTGCTCAATTGAAACCTTAGTTTCAGTGGAGTGCATAAAGTATGCTAAAGGGCTCAAGGAAATAAACAGAGGATAATGGGTCCTTTGTTCTGCTGTAGCTGTGTATGATTTGCAAAGAGTTGTTTAATTCTGACTGATTTTCTCTTGATATCATGTTTGCATGTTTTTAACCTTGGCTATGCTAGTGAGCTTTTTAATCAGCAGTGGCATATTCTACTAAAGTTAAATGCTTATTCTGCAATTCTCAAGTTACTGCATGCAACTTGCAGTAGAATTTATTTTAACTCTCCCAAGTGCAGAAATACTGTTAATGACTAACGGTTCCCTCTACTAGACAACTGACTTAGTACTGACCTACTGACCATTTTTTCTTCACCTTAAACAGTAAAATTTTTATTTTTGTGTCCTTCTGCCACCCACATGGAAAATATTTTCAGAGCCAATCCTTTTTTTTCTTGCAAAACACAGAATTACTTCGGGGCTCTGAAGATCAGCATTTGTGGAGTTCTGTCACTTTCTACAAAATCTGCTCTGACTAGTCATATCAACAGAAGTGCCTTTGTGATGCATATAAGATACAAAAGACAGACAAATAAAATGCAAAATACAGAAATTAAGTTATAAAATACTATATCTACATATATGTGCATATGTATATATATAAATATATATATATATAAATATATTTTNATATAAATATATATATATATAAATATAAATTACTAGCCCATGCAATTTGTTTTTCTGAATTCTAAGCAGTTGTATATCTTACTTTAAAACAAAGATGATTCAAGCCAGACAGCTTTTTCTTGTTTTTACATTACTCAGTCAATTCCCTAAGGAAATGAGTGATCCCATGTTAAACTCTGGCCACTGGCCATGTGGTATCATTTGCTGTATGTTAATTTCTACGTTCTCTATAATTTCTAATCTTACCACTTTATAGATACCCACTGCTTAGCAGGACTTTTTAATACACGTATAAGGTATTATCACTGCTCATGTTTGAGGTTTAATGTCATTTTAGTCCAAGGAGCTGACTCAGACATTCTCATTCCATAATATTTTATTTGTTCCTGAGAAGAACATCTCTATCATTGAAAACAGTGCTGTGCTAGTTGTGTTGAAATATGTCTGTGTTGTTATAATCAAAGTGCCTTTTCTCAGACAGAACTCATAGTTCCCATGTGTTTTATTTTGAAGAAAGAAATTGTTAAGCTTCTAAATGGTTATATTCACTTCTGTGTTTTCTGGTGTGTTATTTGTGTTTATTATTTCAACCCTGCTTGCCCACTACATGTGTCCCACAAAATATGCTCTTGCACCAAATTAGCTGGAGACACACTCTTTATTGTTGATAGTAAGAACTGACTCACTTGACACTGTTAATTTTGGAATACGCTTGGTTTCCTAATCTACTAGAATTCTGCTTATTCTTGTATACAGTGTAAATCTCAGAAATACAGTTTTGATGTACACAAGTAAGCTTTTAGTATGGATGGGTCATGACACAGGGGAAGAATTTTTTTTTCATGGTGTATTTCTTAGATCATTAAATAATGTGAAGGACTCTATAACCTTACAGAAAAAAGAATGTGTAGAATGTCTAAAATTTCAGGTCAGTGTTCAAACTGGAAATCGAATTTCCCTTTTTTTTTTTTTTCCTTTTTTTAGGTAAGCATAACTAGATATCAAATATAACTCCCAGAGGGTAGGCTAAATCTCAGGCAGGCAAAGTCTTTAAATCTGGGCAACAATCTAGGTAGATGCAGGAATCATTGTCTGAAAGCAATAAATGAGATTACACTGAATGACCATTGTGATCCCTTTTGAACTCACCTGTGAAAAAGAGAATTACTCTCTCTGATTGTCTTGTGGCAATTTGGTCTGTCACATACTGTACATTATCTTGAGACAAATAAAACCACAGGAAGGAAAATTGGAAGCCAATTATCTGGACTAGAAAATGCAACAGATACTAAAATGTTAATATTCAGTTATATGCCTGCCTGTACAACATATGTCAAATCTTCAAGAATCCAGACACTTGAACTTGTAGTGATTGAACACAGAAATTCTTAGAAATAAAGCTCAAAGTTCTTTTAGATAACCCTATAAAAAGGGCAAAGCTCCCAAACTAAATCTGATGCTTGGTCCTCTCTTTGCCCTGTGGGAACAAAATGTTGTGCTGTAGATATCCACACTCTTTTGAAGTACATGAAAAACTTTGCTGGTGGTCCTTTCAGTAAACAGTTGAGAAATACCATTTAGTGTATTTGATACTATTCCTATCAAACCTATTTGCTGGTAAGATGCACACCCATTTCTAGAAGCAGGTAGGGTGACCAAGAGATAAAAGCTGAAAAATCCCACCTTCTTCAAAGAAGTAACTATAGAAGTAGAGCAGGAAAAAGACAAAAGCCTTGAATAAAACAAAGAATGGTGAAATGTATGCTTTAAACACATAATAGGCTGTGTTGCACTAGGAATTTTAAATGTTGTCTACCCTAGTCATGATTAACAGTTGGTCCATCTTTTTTTCTATGAATGTTGTCTCAGTTATTTAATGATTTTTATTTTCTCCTTTTTTGTTTGTCAGCACTGGCATTTGACCCAGTCTATTCACCTGTTGTCTTAAATAGCTTGTCTTGGAACCAGATCTCATCAGATACTTGTGCAACACCTAGCACAATAGTGTAAGAACCTAACACAAATTGTGAATAATTAAAATATGGATGCTGTTCATGTCTCTAGTCATGTTCAGGGATGAGGGGAAGGTCAACATAAAATCTAATTTCTACCTGAATTGCTCATTTAAAAAAACTAATCTACTTTAACAGTACTAAGATTTCATGCTAAATTTTAAAGTTACAGCTGAAACTATTCCCATTAAATTCCATAGTGGGCCTTAAATTCATGGTCTTTGTAAAAGAAAGGGATTTTTTAACTATGCTTTAATCTTTCTGTGTTGGTTTTGAGCTCTGAAACCATCCTTGCTGTCAATAGGTGTAATTAAAAAAAGAATGATTGTGGAAAGGGAAATCATCTAAGTTTTTTTGATGAAGAAAGGAAAAGAAGGATCCTGAATCTGATATATCATAATTAGCAATTTTATTTGGAAGCGTGATAGTTTCTGTGGGTTAAATTGTCAGCAGGATGTAATTGACTATATAATTTTTGGTTGGTTGGTTGGTTGGTTTTTTTTTTGGTCTTTTAGGCTGAACTTCTTCAGGAAAGAAAACCCTTTGGAATTTTCATTTTCTGAATCTTCTGACAAAGTGTAATTAAAAAAAAATACGTAAAAATATGTAAAGACAACCCCACCCAAACATACACACACACACATAGGCACACCCTCTTGGATGTTTGGATTCATTACAGGCAAGGGGACTGTGTGGAGCATGATTTGTTTTTAGGTACTAATAACCCAGGAATGTTAAGGAGGTTTTAGCCCCAAGCCACTGCCCATTTCTCAGTGCAGCAGTCTCACCCTGCTGAGGCACACCATGTCTGCAAATGCAGCACTGCAGAGCTCTCAGCTCCCCAAATGCAATAATCCTGACCTAACTGCATGTCCGTGGAGCTTTCCTGCAGCTTCAGCCCCATATTATGGTTTGTTTGGCATTATGTAACACATCACCACCTGCTTACTGACAATTGGTGTGGCCCTCTTTTTATATAGCAAGTTGGGTTTTTCACCTCTTTGAGAAGTGGTTACCCTACTTTCTTCTTAACTGGGACATTTTTCAAGCCAGTAGGGACTGCAGAGTATCAAGAGACTTGATTTTAAGAGGCAAGTGACCAAAGTAAGCACTAAGACTTCAATATTGAGTGCCTTGATTTGCTCATGCTATAAAAAGGGAATAGATTCTACTTCTTTCAAAAAGCTATTTTGAACAGATTGAAAAGAGGACCACTACTTTCCAAGACTACTTTTGCTCCTTCTGACTTCTTCCTGGCTTTGTTTCTTCACTACAGACTAAAACTATCAACTTAACTACACAGAGCTGTGCTGGCTTTGTGAAGCCATTAGAGTGGTCAGACAATATTTTTGTACATGTAAACTCATCTATAATTGCTTCATCTCCATTAATAATCTCTCCACTAGCATGACTGGCTTTCACTCAAAACACCATTGTGCAGCAGGCCTTTATAACTGTACATGCACAGAACTACAATCCATTGTCAGACATTACTATTCAATGTTTTTTAATGAACTACAGGAGTCTTGTACAGGAATTTATTCAGCTAACGTTATCTCAGAATTGAAGAGTGAGGAGAGGCTCTATATTTCATAGAATCCTAGAATCATTTAGGTTAGAAAAGACCTTAATGTTTAGAGCTTCCATCTGCAAACCTAACATTGCCAAGTCGACCACTAAACCATGTCCCTACAAGCCACAACTACACATTTTTTACATAACTCCAGGGACGGAGACTCGAGACGGGGAGAGATGTGGAAAAGTGTCAGCCTAAAAATTGTAACCCAAATGATTATATAAATCACATTTCTAAAAGAAATGTCTATATAATTTCAGTTTAATAATATCTATATGTTTTCAGTCAACTCATGATTTGAGTTGACTATTAATTTTTTTCAAAACTAGATGAATCTTTTGCAATAAATAAATCTTTTTTTTTTGGTCAGTTATGTTCCAGAATTGCAAATCATGTAGAGTAGCAAAATGACTCAATTACCTTTCAGTATGTTCCGCTTAAAATCCATACCTGTCTACATACAATTTTGCAGACTTAGCTTTCTGTATGCTTGCCATTAGGGAATATTCTGTGGAAACAAGTCTTTCAACTATAGGATAGCACCAAGATGGAATTTACAGCAGGCTAGGATATATTTAGTATCATGCACTAAAACTGCTGAAGACTGAAAAACGCTCTTCATATTTATTATTATGACCACACAGTATAAATCACTAAGAAATGTTATAATGATTAGATCTATAAGGCTACAAAATGTTGCGATTATTACTATGAGGTAAAAAAATCAGTAATATGCAGCTGTAAAGATAATTTTTCTGTCTCTTGTACTAATTGCCTTCATAGAGCTCCACAGTCTATTTCATGAGAACTTTAGCAAGCAAAAGCATCAGAAATTGCATCCATAAAAAGAAACAAAAGTAAAGGACATTTCATGTAGTCTCCTACATGTAATTACATTTTGATGTCCCTGATTCATGTACTTGACATCATTGTACTTCTGGTGGATTTATATTGTTGTTGTTCATAGATTGCCAGTGAACCAAAACTGAAGGAATACTGAAGGTTATGATACTGTGTGAGGATTTTGTAAAGGGATGTCCCTAATGGATATACTAGTCTGTTTTTAACTAGGCAAACGGCTAAGCAGTATAATCAATCTATATGCCCAAACCTGCTGGGGATATTGCAAGATGCCACAATAGGTCCAAAAGAGTTTTCATATTTGCAATGTCTCAGCTGGAAACTCAGCCAAGTAATATAGAAAATCAATTATACCTTTTTTTGTTAAAATGTTCAGACTATTTCATGTTGTACTGGTTTTTATTAAAAACCCCATCTACTCACAGAGCTTCAATGCTTATAGATCAATGGAGTTTTAAATCAGAAAGTTAATGTCTCTGCAGGTGACAGTGGGTCCAGCAGCACACCGAGCATGTGCCCAACTGCATGTAAAGTATGTGCAGCTGACGGACATGTGTAGTTCACAACAGCAGTGTAGACTGAACTGTTCTTCATTTTACTATCAAGACACTGTAAATATCTTTTGTGAATTAGAACAAAAATAGCCAAGGACTAAAAATTTTTCAGCTACCATCTCACTAATGTAGAAGTTAATTGAGTTGGTTTTGTTACACTGCAAAAAGTACTGACCCAGCAAACTGTCAGCAAATAACAGCTGTTGATATAAACCTTCACCTCTTGGAGGCAATTTCTGTTTCTTATAAAATACTGCTGTCGAAGCCTCACTGTCACTGTCACCTGCTAAACCCCAAATGCCAGACTGTGCTCTGTTCTGTGCGGCTAAGTGTCATGAGGTGTCTAGTTCATGGTAACTCTCTGTACAAAGGACTTGAACTCCTGATCTGACATAGATTTCTCCTAGACTACACTAACAGAAGTTACTATTCTGTGTCCGTCAGCACCAGCTCATGTGTTCAGAGTGGTCATCCACTCTGACTCTCCAACCTCTAGGAGGCATCATCTGTAGAGTTGACACTTGAATTTTATAGGGAATTTCTTCGCCTCCTGAGATAAGGATCTTAAGTACTTTATAGATCAACAGCCCAACAGCCTGTTTTGAATTTGCTTAAGCTGATATACTGGTTACTTCTAAATAAAGCAGGACAGAAGTTGTTTTTTAGCTCTGAGTTTATGTCCTGTCTCACATTGGTCAGACTTTCCCCTTTCCCAAATGCAATTGTCACACATTTTTAGGAATAGTTTCTGACATGTCAAGCACATCCAAACAATGTCCAAACGTAATCTGAAAGAGCAGTAGTTTACATGAGTCAGGTTTGCCTTAGGGACCATGCTGATATTTAACCAGCATGGATGTTTGTGAGCTATGGGCTGTTTAGTAGCATATAGTCACAAGAGCCTATGCTCAGTTCTGCTGCTATTTAAATAGATCTCTGAATGGGCACCTATGTGGTCGTGCTCCCAAAGTGCTTAAACAACGAGAACATAAGCACAGCCCCAGAGACGTCAGCCGGACAAAGCCTCTATGCATTGGCCCCACGCAACCTTTTTCTGAGCAAAGCATGTCTCGCCACAGTGAGTCAAGAGGATTAGCTTGTCCTTCCATGGGTGGTGGAGCAAAGAGAAACTTCAGCCTAAAAAAAAAGTTAGTGGTGAGAGAATCTTGTGTCAGCAAAACCAAGTGAAAACAAAACTGCATTATCCTAGATGGCATTAATGCAGCTATTACAGTGAGGGCAGAGCAATAAATTTCATTTCAACTTTCTCCCTCTTAGTTAGCACAGACCTGAAAGTCAAAACAAGTTAACAGTCTCTCATTGCAAGGACCAGGGCAAAATAAAATAAACTAAAAATGTAGGCTTTCTATATTTGCTTTACAAAAAGTGCCAGTAAATACATCCCCGCAGTCAAAAATGTTAGTTCTGGTTTGGGGCCTCCAGGGGCATCCTGTCACCTGGCCAAATGGGGCAATTGCCTTGGGGACAGGGAAGCTGTTGATAAAGTTTGCACAGCAGTGCTAGCTGTGAGAGTGCAGAAGGCACAAAATGATTTCTTCGGGGTGGTGAATCAGGCAAAGTTCATCCAAGGATCCTCTGGACAGTGTCCTTGTAGCCCGTTGTACTTCTTAATCACAGAGTAAATGAATCAGTGCTTCCATTGTCTAATTATGATAATTAGAAACAATTAAAATTATATATACAGATATATCCTCGTTTGGCTTACTTATTTCAGTCATTTAAATATCTTTAGCCATTTGTTAAGCAGTTAAAAGAAGCTAATAAATAAGGTAAGGAAAAGTGGCTCATTTTGGCCACTAATGAAACTCCTTGGTAGCATAAATGGAGCAAGATGACAAATCTAGTGTGAAGGTCTCTTTTTCTGCCCTTTTCCAATAGACAGTTGGTCAGCTGGTCTTCTGTTTACTTTGTTTTTAAACTGATTTATACAGGGAATAAGTATATATGTTTGGGTATGTCTACTCTTAAGAGAATCTTAAAAAAAAGAAGCTCACAGAAGCTTATAAACTGAAAATCAGTGCTGATGGGAACAGAACAGAGATGATGTGGACAATAGTGAAGAAAGAAATAAGATGTGAGAACTTCAATTATAGACATCCCTACCTTGTGCTGTGTGTTCTATTATCTCTTGTTCAGTCTTCCTGGCACCAAAGGTGGTGTTTGCAGGAGAGTAATAGAAGCAGAGGTAGCAGTAGGTGGTGTGCTCCTCACAGCATGTGTTGGAAATTGCCTAAAGGAAGCTCTGGGTGTTCTGTTGAGTAGCAACAGCTCCCAGGTTTGAAGTGAGGTGGACAGCAAGTTCAAGAATGTGAGTCTGAAAAAATTTTTTGCTGCTTATGAATGGCGAATTAGCAGCATGAAAAAACCCAAACCAAATCTGATAAAACTAGAAGACTGTGTTTGGGAAGAATTTTCTTTGCCTTCCTTGGTCCAACAGTTTGGCGTTTTGGCACTACATTGGAGTGACAACACAAGCAATTTATGATATTTAGATTTTTTTATGTGCTTGCTCCTCATTTTGTTTGCTTTTTCCTTTTTTTTTTTTGTCTTTGGACTAGTTATTTACCTAATTATTTCTATAAGCTAAGCCAGCAGATGTTAAATATGCAGTAAGGAAATTCGCCATTGGAACATGCAGGTATTCCTTCCTTAGGAAATAAAACAACACAGCATCATTCTTGGAAGACAACCACTCCTCTATAATGTAGATTACAATTGAGTATGCAAAGCCTGCTTTTTTTCTCATTGATCCATAGTGAGTTAAATACCAGACCCAAAGCAAAGCTTGGGGCCTCTTCTGAAAGTAGGCTGATTTTTCTTGTAAGTCAATGCTGTAGCTGGGAATCTTCTAGAGAAAGTCAGCTTTTACTTTAAATGATTATAGATGACATTTCCTTAGAAAATGAGGAGAATGTGCATTCTCAAGAAAGAACATTACAATTTGCTGAATTTACAAGCATTTTATACAAAGTAGAAATTTTAAAACTAAAGTCTATATTAACAAGTAGTATAGACTAGTAGGGGCAGATGTGGAACTATTTTACAAATACCAATTTCACACTTTTCCTCCAGGCTGCTGTAGTCTGCTCCGCTGGACCAAATGACCACTGGTGACTAGAGAGCACTTGGTTTGGTCCTGGATCATACATTCCAGATTAATGTCATCTAGAAGATTCAAGCTTAAGCTCCCAGAGCTCTGATATATGGCCAATATCCAGATGACTGTCACAAGTGCACTCCTTGCCTGAACTAAAACACTTCTGTTGATGAGTCCTAAGATAACTTTTAAGTTAGGTTAACCTGGCCTAGGTTACCAGCTGCAGAACCTAAAACAGTTCAGAGTTCTGTAACAGAGCCTGGAATGCTCTGTTTATTTACTTTTCAGAAGCAGTAATTAAGATAATAAAAGACGCTAATTCTGTCATCTGTGACTTGATTTTTTTTTTCCCTCTTCCCCTATAATGACTTTGTGGGGCACATACTATTTACTTATGTAGAACCCCAAATGAAAAATGTACTTCTCAGATGGATTTTATCCAAGATAAAGACTACGTAAATGAATAGATTTTCTCAGATATGATTCTTACACATTTTATGTGTGCTATACTGATTTTTGTGTAAATAAGGTTGTGATTAAAATTATCTAGTCAAAGGTATTTCAAATTCTAAAATTAAAACAAAATTAAAAAGTAATTTGAATTTGGACTAGCATTAAAACAAATTTAGGAAAGGAAAATTCAGAGGCAGGGCCTTAAAATACTTTGAAAACCTTATTTATTTCCTGGATTAGCAAGACTTCGTAACACCTTGTCTGCACTTGCAAATGACAGAGGCAGTCCTTTACATAGAGTAATGGAGAAAGTGCTTTTTGCAGGTGACTTCCAGCTCACTTGCTTGGGTTTAGCTGCATAGTGTTCTTTTGGGAACTTCACATTCAGTGTTTATCATAATAAAACTAATGATCTTTGAAAAAGTTTTATCAGTGAGGCTTTTTATAGGGTCTTGAATATCCACTTCCAGTTTATATAGGGGTTCATGCTTGATCTTTAATTCCACTGAAAGATGCAGGAAATACAGGGTTTTGCAATACTCACCAAAACCAAGCAAACCAGAATGACATAAATGTAACATGACAAATTACTCTGCTTTTCATGGCGATAAGTATTTCCCTATTGATCTCTCGACAATGCCCAGACAGTGACTAAGGCTCATGTGTATGTGAGCCATAATCACACAGATTCCACAGAGCATTACATGTGGTCCATATGGACACCATGCGAATGTTTTTGTGCCTGTACAATGATCACCTACCATAAGACAACTTTCATTTAGTTTCCTCTGGAGTACATGAAATGTTGACAAAGGGAACAGCATGTGCTGAACATTAATTGGCACCAGACAAACCCATTATTCTCTGAAGGATACTGTTCATCAATAGGGAACCATCTGCATTGTATTTACAGAAATAACTATTGGTTTCTTTTTTAATACCATGCTGGATCTTTTACAGAATAGCAAGATGTTCCTAATACGACCACTTTGATTATACATTCAGTTGAATAAACCAGATAGTAAAGATGTACGACTGTGAGTTAATTTTCTGATGGTCAAATGAGTTTCTGTCAAAAACAGTATGGAAAAAAAATGTTGTAAAACATCAGAATGTTTGCTTTGGTGAAGTGAGAAGTCCTTCTAGGTCAGAAACTTGTCCCTGGTTGTGACAACTAATATATATTTAAGTAAAGAATATAAGACGAAGGCAATCCCTTTTCCAGCTTTTGATATTTGAAAGCTTAGAGGTTTCTTTAAAAACAGATGGGATCTATGGCATATATTTGATGGTCTGTGAAATTGTTTTGCCTACATATGCTTTTTGACATGAATGAGAACCTAGTCTTGGTGTTTTCAATTTTCTAGAAAATTTCTTTCACTTTGCATAATTATCTCCAACTTCAACTCTATCTACTCTTGTATTATTTATGAGCAAAATGCCTTTGTGCTCTTTTGCCTAGTCTTACAGATCTTATTGTGTAAACTTGAAAAATGCTCATTCAAATATTGTCTACTTGGATTCAGTCCTACCCTTCCCTCTATTGCTGGTATCCAAAGGTTACCCCCAACTAACTCCACCCTTACCTAGATAACTTATGGACTATTCCACTCTTTCCTCATGCAGGTGAATCTTTACCTGGTCTTCTCTGGCATCAGAAGCCCATCTACTTAACTCTACATCTGCTCTCAGTTTGGAATTGTAGGTGAGGATATATCAGCTACAATTAGTATAGTTTGATAGTAGAGAATTCTTCCTGCTAAGTGTGCTTAATTTTGTTTTCATCTAAAAAAATTAAGATGCCTGAATAGTAAATTTTAAAATGTAACCTAGTATTTCTGAGCTTTAGTAATTGATTGAGAGTGAGAAAGGAATTTATCACCCCATTTTTGAGAACAGAAAATGCCTCTTTTTTACTGTGTTTATTATGGACAATTTCTATTTTAACTTCATGACAGACATGGTGCAAATCATATAGGAGGGTTATGTTGACATTTATTGACATCTTAATTCATTGGACAGTTGGAAGAAAATTCTTATTAATGAAAAATTACTCCACAATTGGCTAGCACCTTTTGTTTTTCTCAAAGAAATTATGTATGACATCTAATGTTCAATTCTATTGCTTAGTTAAAACTTTATTCTAGAGTTCACTTTACTGTTAAAGAAAAGTGTAAACCCTGTATAGTTCATTGGTTCCTGTCAATTTTTACAAAATATCCTGATGGTTCCTGAGGGAAAAAATGTCTGAAGACCCTTTTAGGGTCTTTGCTTTTGTTGTCCTTGTGCTCAAAAAACTATTCATAAATAGTTTTTTGAGAAACAGCAGTAGAGAGAAGCGAAAAATCTCCGTCAATCTGCATTACTTACTGTGACTGTACAGTGCAAATGAAACAAATTAGATACTGACAAATATTAGGGACGCAATGATGAGCTACATGGCAGACTTCACACTGAAGAAAGCATATCTTAATTAGCAATGTGGGTACATCAACTACACTTGATGGGCTTGGCATGCTTACATTCGCCTATTAA
Source organism: Struthidea cinerea (assembly GCA_013397865.1). Taxonomy (NCBI): domain Eukaryota; kingdom Metazoa; phylum Chordata; class Aves; order Passeriformes; family Corcoracidae; genus Struthidea; species Struthidea cinerea. Next base: position 486,267 of record VZTI01002660.1, read on the forward strand.
AAGGCGTGGTTTTGCATTTAGTACTAGTGACTTCATTGTCAGTGAAACCTTTTCCTCCTGGTTTAATATGATCTGGGTCAGACATCTTATGTGGTTCACACTGCAGCTGCACAATGAACTTAGCTGAGCTAAAGAGAGAGAGAAATGGGCATAGGAAGCAGAGGTTCCTATGATGGAACATAGTTGTTTACAGTGCCATATTACAAAGTTGTATTGCGACAGTGGAACTACAGCTTTGCAGTAGTTCCTCATTTCACTGTTCATCTCTAATACCTGAGTTTCTAAGCAAAATAACACCTGTGGCACAACATTTCCACAGAGCTTAACAGGAAAAGTAGTTTAACACTATTTCATTTAAATTTGGTATGCTAATACAAAATAACTACCGCAACAGTTTTCAAAGTTCAGGCATATCCTTTTGAAACCAAATAAATGCAAAGTGATCTTGGGAGCTGTGTTTTGGTCTTACATACATATAGAGTCATGACACAATGTTAATATAATACTGTATCTTGTCTCCAGTCTTCATACGGACATTATGGAGAGAAGTGTTTTGTCCTAGACTTGCAGGAACGATGACAACATGTAGGAGATGTTCTTTAATTAGGTCATAACTTTCTCAGTCTAACTCCCCTGGGGATCACTTCCCAGTGCTGTTTAGAATATAGGTCTTTTGTTTCTGTCTCGCACATTTCCATCTCCTAGCAGGTGGGGGGGTGGGCAGCTGTCATTCTTCACCACTCCAAATCCAATTTCAGTTCCTTATTTTGACCCCTACAGTCTTCCCATCTAGAGAGGTTAAGAGGTGAGAAAAAAAGAGGTCATTATTTCATTTCCCTGTGTGAAGTGAGAAGTGTTGCTGCATACTGTTATCTTTGCCTGAATATGAATGAGCTGCTGGAGAGAATTGTTGCTTTAACCCAGACTTACCTGTTTTAATGCATGTAATTAAATAATGAATATAGCCTGTTAATGGGAATCAAAATTCTACAAAAAGGCAGGGCTTTCTTAGTCAGGATGAATTACAGATGGTGATTTCTGCCACTCTCCATTACTACTTTGATGCTGTTAAAATCGCCTTTGACAGGAGTGCTGATGATAAAAGTTTTTTGCAAAATTTTTAATGGAGTCTAAGAATCAGAGCATTCAAGAATTAAAATTATCCTTATAAATTTCTTCTCCCATACACCTGCTTTTCAGAAAAATTTAATGCAAGTCAAAATGTCTAAACCTAGATAAATTTAAGGGTCCAATTCCTTCTTAAATGAGACTAGAAGGCAAACATCTGGTTTAGAGTTTGAAGAGGTTTTTCATTTTTCTTACCGCAACATATTAGAGTAAGTGAACTTCAAAAGGCTTATTGTTGGAATACAGGTAGGAAAAATATTTTTGTGGCCATACCTACTCTCACTTTTGATTTTTTTTCGCTAGTGCATGTATTTCTATGCATGAAAAGGAAATATAAGGTGGGTATTGAAAAAAATTTATTTGTGGGAGAGAAGAAAAAATAAATTTACTTACGGAATTTGAATCTGAGGGGCAGAAGTCTTGAAGATCTTTTGCAAACGAGGATAGTATGATGGTATCTGCTTTTGGTGATCATGAGAAGCTGTGTCGCTGATTTCTGTATTTATGTCACAAAGCAAAACTGGGTTGTATTAAAATATAGTTTTAGCTTGATTGCTACATGCTTCTGTATAAATTGTGAGTTTAATAATGTCCCTTTTCTCCTTGAAACAGAGAAAAAGGGTATAAAACCATAAAGTAGAAAAATGGATCAAAATGTTACATTCTGATTCTGTTGTGTCAAATTTTGTCCTGGAGTTCATGTAAACTCTGTATCAATCAAGTGAGTTTGAAGAATATAACAGGCATTTTTAAAATGGGATTTTTTTTTTCCTACAGCCATAATTATAATATAATTACAGAAGAATATAAATTCAGACTTGATAAATTATTCCCTATTCATAATATTCAGTGAGGAACCAGTGTGGAAAAGTAGACTAGGTTGCTCAAAGCCCCATACAACGTGTCCTTGAGGGTTCTCAGGGATGGGGCATACATGGCTTCTTTGGGCAACCTGTTCCACCCTCAAAACAAAGAGCTTCCTCCTAATACCTAGTCTAAACCCACTCTCTTTTAGTTTGAATCCATTCCCCCTTGTCCTGTCACTACATGCCTTTGTAAAAACCCCTCTCCATCTTGTAGCCCAGAATCATCCTGAGTATCAGTTGTGAAGGTGTTTTTATGAACAGATTACAAGAGTAGGATGTGTATGTACAAGATGTTCACAGATTAATTTTATCAATCATGGAGCAGTGTAGTAGGCAGACAGCTGAGTCCCTGCTAATTCTGCATTGAAGCTCAAAGGTTATACTGGACAACATCAATGGCCTGAGAAATTTTCACTGATAGCTTTCAAACGTGCTTGGTGTTTATTTATCAACAGTGGTATTTGAACAAACAGCTCAGAAAAGTATGTGCTGCCCTTGCTGCTCGGGTATGAATTCCTGTGCTGGCTAAGCTTATTCTTTATCAGGAAGCAAGGGCATGCTGCTGTCTTCTAATCCTGCTGACGCTTCAAAGCCAGCCTGCTGTGTCCTTCCTGACTGTAGAGAAACAGGAGAAGGAGTTTTGCCATATCACTTCCACTTCCAAGGATGTGTATTTGTGTTGACTCCCTTCTTCTATCTTCTCCTAAGAGTTAGAATAACAGAATTTATTCTACACTGGGAGGAAACAGCATACCTCATTCCAAATATGTTTTGGATTTAAAGAATAGGAAAAAAAAAGTCAACAAAAATGGGCTTTCTTTTAATTAACTTTTTCTCATTACTTGTAGTGCTGTAAAAGGTTAGAAGCAAAGAGAAATCCCAGTGCCTGTAACTACTGATTACATATCACAGTGAAGGTTTAGATGCAGCACAGCTCAGCTACCCTGGCAAAGCTCTTGTGTATCCTGCAACATGAAAAATAAGGCCACTGACACTCTTTCAAGCTCTTGAAAGGCCTCTGTCCTAAAATTTTCCATAGGCTATATTTTCCTGTTTCTATTTGCAAGAGGACAGCGAACAGTCTTTATCATACACATGCTGTCTTCTTCTTTCTGAACCTTGGGAGCTGTAAAGTTTCGAAGTAAGGGGTATTTCATCTGTGCAGCAAAAGTAGGACTGGAGATTAAAGATCTGAAGCACAGTTTGAGCAGCATGTCTTCTACACCTGACACTTACAGGAGAGAAGTGATAATAAAATTTAGGCCTGAGGCCCCAAAACCTTTGAAAAACCTTTTAAATGTATTTTTTCTTTTGCAAAGTGAAAAAACAACAAAGCAAAGCTGCTGTTAAAAGAGCAGACAACAAGCATAGCTGGTGTATTCCCTTTCTGCAGTAGTACCTCTTCCCACAATATCTTATGCATATCTATGTCTCTCCTTTCCTTTAAAGTACTGCTCCCCTTTTTCTCGTAAGATTCTTCCCCTTCTTTATCCCTTTTTCATGGGAAATTCAACATCCAATTTTTTCGCCTTTTCTGATGCAAAAGCACTCACTCTGTTTTACCTCCCTCCACAAAAATGTGTGTCAGCTGAAACTCCCAGGAAGCCATGAATTTTGCCAACTGTGGTTAGATGGATATATTTTCTTATTAGAAGGTTTTCTGACTGGGACATAGGTCGGGGCAGGTCAAAGAGTGTTCAGTGCCTCTCAGGTGCTGGGGAGATAAATGCATTGCTTTTAAAATCGTGCATAGGCAACTTATGTCGGCCTGTGCTAGACTGAAGGCTAACTGATGTACAGCTACATAAAGGGCTGAAAGGTGAAAGGTAGGATACCTAGCCCTTGTTGAAAAAAAAGGGAAATTAGTAAGACGAGTGGAACCGAGCATGGATGGAGACAGTCTTTTCTCAGGGAAGCTGGAACTGAGAAGTTCCAACTGAGAAGTTCCAACTGAGAAGCTGGAAATACAAATTTGGAGTAAGGTACAAGTTCTCTGAGCTGCACAGTGCCAAAGGACAACTGTTAAGCTTTGAAAATTTTTTTGATCCCTGTGCATCCTCACACATTTTTGGTTAAGGACAGCAGTTCTGCAGAACATTTACCATTGATTGTGTTTTGTGATAAATTTGCAATAAGCTTAGAACAAAGCAACCATAACGATTACCAGACATGCTTTTCTACTCACTGCATCCCATATTAGCAATAGAATATCCAGAACATATTACTGTAATCTCTCAGAAAGGAAATATTTTGAAAGCTTTAATGATGTTTTAGTGTGTAGATATATTAATGTGTATCAGGATTGAAGCCTGATACTGAGATTGCACTGATGGCCTTTAAAGAAGATAAAATGGTTAAATTGCTAACATTCCTGAACATTTCTAGGATTTTTTTTTTTTTTTTGAGAGGGAATGGATATTTTTCCATATTGCACCAGTCCTCTCACTTTTCAGTGTAAAAATACTAATTCAAACAGAAATAATACTGAGCACACATTTTAGGAGTTGCAGTAGTCCAGGCAAGCAAAACTGTACACTTGCACACACAAATTTAGGACCTTGCTTTTTGTTGCCTGTCAGTGTAAGGGCATCGAATGTTTTAAATAGTGAGTCTGCTCCAGCTGTAGGAACATTTCATGTGTTGCTGCCTTTGCCACACTCACACCAGAGATTCTTGGCAAATATATTTCTATTAAAAATTTGCAGACAGCTAACTCTCCTCTAGATTGTTTCTCTTCCTCAGATATGCAAACTTTTCTGGGCCCTCTACAAAAGACATCACTAGGGGTTTTGATGTAGACTCAGAATATTCTTCCTTCCAATAAAAGAGAGTATATGTCCAGCTGTGTGTTTGGCTTCTTGAGCTTCAGGCTGATTGTTTAACTTAATTTTAATGTGTGAGTGAGTTCATTATGGGGGTTGAGACTTTCAGGGTTTGCATTTCAATCCAGTTAAACACAATTAATGAAACAGAAAAGCATATTAAAAGTAATGTTTGGGATTTTTTGGTTTGTTGTTGTTGTTGTTGTTGTTTTTCCAGGAGGAGCAGAAATGGAATGGAATTATCTTACCCTCTGCTCCCATTCTTGCACAATGGAACAGTTGGAATGGTCATTCTTTTCTTCCAAAAAAAGAGCTGACCTGTCACTTACTACACATTAAGGATTGCTTAGGACCTTTGCTCCAGTCATATCTGAATATTGTAATGCTAATGAATATTGTACTTGTTACAAACCTACTACGATTTGAAGGCTGGTTTGCTGACCATTGGATACTGCAATGAGTTCTGTGAGATCCTGAACTTGTACCAGTCAGAAACAAACCTTACTCAGCATTTTTGCAATGCATTCAAGGAATAATGAAAGAGCTTTATTACAAAAACTTACTTTCTTTTGTTAGATTGAAGAAAAGAGAGAATAAAATATTTTTAGACAGTGCTGTTTAGACAAGGACTGAGTGATTTCTAGCAATTTCCCCTATATGTAAACTTAGGAATATTTTCATGCTAAAATAGGCTATACAGAACTTGATACCTTTACACAAAATAACCTGGTACTTGAACTCTGTAAAACTGCTATTTTTTAAAAGAGCTATCATTTGCAAAGAAGATGGAATTGGCAGTTTACCCACAGAAGGGCCTACTTTGTGTCTGTCAGTCAGGTGAAATCTGATATATTGCTATGACTAAATATATACATCCATAGTGTGGTGTGGCAGCTTAAAAAACTCAAGACAGAGGCTTTTCTGATATTTTCTTGAATTTATTTGCATCAACTGAATGAGTATCTTGCTTCAAAAGAAGACTCTGTGTACAATATAATTATTAAAATCCTGTTTATGGGCAAAAAGCGCACCTACATACAAAGGAAGGATTTATTGTTAGTAAAAATAAAATCTTAGCTGTTTAATTAAAGAGTAATTATTAATCAACTTTTTTAGCCAAAATTATTTGTAATTATTGCAAAAGAAACCAAGGGAAAAATAAAATTGTTATGCATATTCTTAGTTTCTATCCCTCATCATGGTGTTATGCTCCATATTCACCTGCTGCTTTGGTCATTGAAAAAAAATAATGTTGTTTATGTTACCAGTTTCTTCTTTCTCATTCTAGGGCCCACCAGGAGTAATTTTAAATGCTTGCTGGTGGGCTTTCACACCTTTACTCTTTCTTCACTGGTGTGCAGCTGCATGTGACACTTGAATTTACTATGAATGGCACGATGGTGCCATTTTTGTTAGATACTATGTGTTCATTCTCCTTGTTAATTCTAAAACTAATTTTGTCCAGTTCCAGGTTTATATTTCAGTTAACCCACCCCTGGGAAATTGGTTATAGTCATGAGGTTTCCAGTGCCAAGCCCATGTCCTGCTTCTTATCACCTTATCTCCATTTTGGTAGATAAATTCCTAGGTAAATGTCTCACCAGCCTAACACAATGTTTTTAAGTCGAGTTGAAAAAAATGCTCAGTTGAAATTCTTATAATTAGTTGCCAATTTTAACCCAATTTTTACTAACTGCCAGAACAGGTGGCTTGGTTTGAAGTCATATCTCTTTGAGCTCAGCAACACCAAGAATTTTAGTGGGATTTTTTATTACGCAGGGCAATATAAAAACTTCTTGTTTTGACACTTTTTTCTATTCTTTTGTCTGTTGCATGAGCAAAAAACAGTTTCAGAGCAAGAAGCAATTTGGGCTCCTCTCTGGAGAGAGTTTGCTGAAGTTATTTTGGCCTGAATTCTTTCATTTCTGGAACATGCTCACTTATCTGGACTCAGATGTCTGCAGAGCTACCTGTTCCTTTTGTGTACCTCCTCTTTTCTGCAATAATTACAACATAATTATAACTTGGTTTTGAGATTTTCAGAGAACTCTGCCAATTACAAAAAATTACTCGAAAGGCACCTTAATAACAGTAAAACGTATCTCTGTTTAAGTGTGATTTACAACTGATTGCTTTTGATTGATACCTTCTTACAAGACAATATGAGGTTTACACATGACTAAGTACGATCTTTATTTTTCCAAAAAGCAAGGGGTCAAATAGCAGGAAAGAGTAAGAGAGAAATAGGAAAGACAGGAAGGGAGGAGCTCCTGTTTTTCTGCATGTGTTGAGGTGATCTTTAGTTTCTCTTCCTCTTTAGTTCATCAGTGTGCCTTTTGACTTTAAAGTCAGTCATATGGTTTGTGTGCTAAAATCTCAAGTTTCATTTTAAAGTGGAATATATTTCCATGCCATTCAAAGTCTGTGGCTATTCTGGTATGTTTAACTTGTTCTTTATAGAAAAACTATGGCAATTTTGTTAATTATGAGAAGATTGGCACAGAGACACTTACCAAAAGAGTGTTTTCATTTGCTATCAAAGCTCCAATCTCCTCAACCTGAGAAAGTCTTAACTCAGTTTTCAGCTCTTATAACCCATATAGGTAATTTATCTCAAAACTTTGTAATTTAATACTGTAGTTATAAGTCAAAAATGGCCTTGTTCTTTTGCTACCAGAAATTGGGGTATAACAGAGCAGCCCAGAGAACCATGTCTGCTTGCAGGCCTTGGATTTTGATGTGTTTTTTGTGATGCTCTGGTACTGTGTGTTACAGAGGGACTGGCAGTGATTCAAATGGAGGAAAAAAGCTAGTAATTAAATTACTTCTAGTCCACTGAAATAAAATTTAAAAAGCTCTTTGTTTTAAGACAGGTAGACTTGAGTCCAGAGGAAAAGTTTGAAAGAAATGCTGTCAGACTTTTCTGTTGAATGAGGCATGTTGTTTCAGTTCTGCAGGGATGATGAAGAGGCAGGAGAATTCTGTTAGATCCCACACCAGAAATGTACTTTCAGACAACACCTATATTCCTTGCTAGGCAAAGTTTTCACAAAACATGCTACTTCCTTCAAAGTTTATCAGTATAACTTCTTTTTTTTGAGAATCATCTATAGGTTCTGAAGAAAAAAATTCTTTGTCCATGAGGGCAGCCAGGAAGATTGAAAGCCAGTAGTAGTGACAGCCTGATTAACGGTCATTGCTCAGGGAAAAGAAGGAGACATGGGTATCTAATCATGGGAGGTGCTGCTGAGTGAAACAACATGAATGTGGTACATGCTATCACCCTCCTACCTTTTATCTGGACTTACAGCCCACTACAGTAAATCTTCTTTAGTAACTTTTATGCTCTTTTTAAAAGGCCTCTATGCTTCTTATTTTAGTATAAACTCTAGCTTTAGTATTTTAAAGGACTTTTCAATCGTGTCAAGAGGAATAATTTGGAAAATGTCTTTTTTTGCTATGGTTTTATTTACACTCTAATTTTGGACTATGATGTAAAAGAATAAAACACTATTCTGTATAATGAAATTTTGTAATAGATCAATTAATCCCATTAAAGTAATAAACAGCAAGAATGTATTTCTTTTATAGTGATTTTCTAGCACTGATTGAATACATTGGATTAGATGTGATAACTCCTGAGAATAGTTTTCTTAACTCCTGATTAAGAGTCATGTGAAAAGCATTCATGTAGCTAATGATAAACTAATCTATTCAGAAGGACAGAATGTTTATAGCTAATTTATCAGTGACCTGTAACACAGTGTGAAAATAATTTATTAGTAATGTGCAATGCACAGGAAACAAGCACAACTATTTTTAGGTTCTTATTAATTTGCTGTGATTATAAACGTGTGCCTCTTCAGCAGCTACTGAAGGCATGTTTTATAGTGTGACTGTGCGTTGTTTTTACACTCTCTCCTCTCTGTTTTTAATTATAGTACCATCATGTGAGTGTATCTGGAATTAGAGCACGGTAGCTGTAGGCCAGCAATAGCTTAATTGTTCAAGATCCTACATAAACTAATTGTTGCTTTGATGAGCTTTCTTTAGAAAAGATTGCATTCCCAGATTGAAGGAAGCAGGAAGTAAATGAGAGGATGCTAAAAATAATTATAATAAAAAATCAGAAGCTTTCTAAATTAAGTTCCAGAACGCTATTTAAAATCACTCATATGCTTTTCCATTTAACACTGCCCTTCTCACAACTTCCATTTGACTAGATCAATGATAGTATAAATCTTATGATGCCTTAAGATTTTCAATATTCAGGACAGACATTTCAGACTACTGATTTTGGTCCTGAAACTGAACATACATTTAATTGTTTGGAATTATCTAACAAATTAAATTTAGTTCTTAAAATTACTGAAATCAGGAAAGTATCAGGAAAGCAATCAGTTATCACAGAAATTTAAACTTTAGCAGAAATATCTAAAAGCCTTTTCAAAATGTTTAATTGCTAAAGAGCAATAAAAATAGATCTTTGCTATACGGCTTGATATCTACATTTTGTGTGTCTTAATAGAACCCATAATACTTACAAAACAATTTTTACGGCAGGCATCATATTACACTTACTGAGCATTTTGACACTTCAGGCAATACCTGGCATTACAAAATATTTATAAAGCATACTATAAATGTTTTGCCATGAAAAAGAGATTAGAATTGCACTGAATAAACAGCAATAGCAATTTATACTATATGGAGGTAATAAAAGATATGATTCATCACATACTAAACATGTAAATGTGGTTTTCTCTTGATAATTGTGACTAAGAAATGAGTCAAGTGCATTTTTGCTAACAACATTACTGAGTGCCAGTTTTTTGAAGGTCTCAATCTTTTCAGTCAAAGAATATCACTTTTAATAACTTTGATTATTTGCTGGGGGCCTGTTATCTTCATATCTGTCTGAAAAGTTAATTGATTAAAATGACTAATTTTTGTAGCCTTGTGATGAACATACCTGGCTATGGGTGTATGTGTCAAAGCATGTAACAGAAGACACACTTCTATTTCCAGTCTTACATAAACTAGCCTAAAGTCCTTTCCTCCTCCTTCACTGAAAGATGTGTATGAGTTAGAGGGAATGCAACACATACGCTAACTAAATTCCACTAAAGAATGGCTTCATTGCTTGGAGAGTACAATTGTTAGATACTGTTTACATGTTTTGAATGTAGAAATGTTTTGGAAGACCAAGACAGTGGCTGTTTCGGGTTAGAGGAAGTTTGCTGACTATATAACTGATACTGGTTTTCCACTTCAGTGCTCAGGTTCTTCTGCACAAAAGTCCAAGCAGAGTAGGAGACGAACCCTAAGCCAAGAAATTGTAGCTGTAGAGTAAATTGACAGGCCAAAACAGAATAATGGGAAGAAAAATCACAAGAGTGTTAGTTTGAAGATACTGCATTAATTTCTTACTTTTTCTATGAAAAGTGAGAAAGTAGTATCTTTTTTACTATTTGGAAAAGGGAAAGAAGTGATTTTAATCTAATTTGTTATTATATCAAATAGAAAATAAAACAAAAGGGGGGGAGACATGCACGGACAAAGGAGAAGGCAATTCTTATTGCAGAAATCTAACATTCATCTCACATAAAGCCCTTGCTGAAACTCCTCATGCAACCATTTGTGTGAGCACACTTGACTAAACTAAAATTCAGCATCAGTGGCCTCTCTGTTTTTCTCACCATGATCTATTAATCTTTCTCTTCTGAAGTGCTTTACTGCTTTATCTAAGGGCATGGATTTGCCACTGACACTTCCTCAAATGGCTGCCAGTTCCTTCTTCACACAGAAGACACTTCAATAACACTTGTTTTTTGGGTGAATGCTGTGTCCAGATAGCTCGAGTGTCACCCACTGCCTCCTTCTCTTCGCTGTATGTGCTTCTCCCAATTCTGAGTTAATTCCCCAGGCTTTCATTCTCTCTGCTATATTTATCATCGAGTTTTCTCTCTCTCCCATCACTACTTCCTGTAAGGTCAGGATGACCCATGCAACAAAATATCAGGATTTCTATTTTTTTTTTTCCATTTTCCTTTATTTTTTTCTCTAGCATATTTGACTGAAAACAAGTTTCTATTCATATAATTCACATTGCTAGGAAGGATGGACTGCAGCCTGTGGGAAGGACCTACATTGCAGCAGGGGAAAAGTGAGAGGAAGGATCACCAGAAGGCGCTCTTACAGACTGACCACAGCCGCCATTAGCCACCTGGAGCTGAGAATGAAGGAATGAAGTTGAGCCTGGGAAAAAGAGGGGGAAAGGAAGGTATTTGGTTTTTATCTGTTTCTCACTATCCAAATCTCTTTTAATGAGCAATAAAATAAATTAATTTTCCTGAGGTCAAGTCTGTTTTGCCTGTGATGCTGACCTCCAAATCTTCATCTTGACCCATGGCTCTTTTTACGATTTTTCTTCCTCCATTTTTTTGAAGGTGGGGAATAAGAAAGTGGCTGTGGGAGTGTCTGGCTGCCAGTCAAGATTAATCCACCACAGGTGTGTAAACTGTCTAATCTTCCAGAGATGTTTGTTGCCTTTCAGCTTGGTTGAAAATGAAGCACAAGTGCTGTTGCAATGGAAGCGTGGCTTGATTCAATTGCTCAGCGCTTTATTGGTGGAAGGATTGTTGATTGAGTTCTGAGTCCAAGTCTGACATTGAGTCTTTCCTGCCTTAGTCATGCCCCTTGCCTTCAACAAAATTGCTAGCTTTCAGGGCTTACACTGTGCTTCATGAAGCTTCATTATATGCTACTTGCAATACTTTGCTATGTAAGAATGAAAATCCATCACAAAATTCCCCCGGCACTTGTTAGATTTGTAATATCCAACACACCTCCACTGCTGTAAGCATGGAAGGACCCTGAGTTGCTCACAGTTGCCGGAAAGACACTTTCCCCTTACAAACACAGCTGAATAAAACACTTCTCTTAAATTCTATGGGGGTTTTTTTTCTGCATAAGAAAAATGTAAAAATTGTCCTAGAGATGCGTGACCCACAGAAATTTTCCTATACTTTCCTTCCTGTTGATTTGGATTTCTGACCAAATACAGCAGAGGCAGTGGAAGAGCTTCTGTCAGCTGAAGAAACCTAAGATCAAGACCTTATTGGGGGATTTGGATATCACGAGCATATGAACGCTTGAGTGGGCATTGTTAATTATACGTTAAAGTGACTTGAAATTAGTTTCATTATAGAGTCATTTGCCAGCTAAAACCTCATGATCTTGGAAAATGTGAGCACTCATCCTTTTTAGATGATGGGAAAGGCCAGGAACGTCTAGTTGCCAAATATGCAGGTTGCATATAACAGGCCCTTATGTTAAATCTTATTTTAAAACCTGCAGTGTTTGTCACGCTGCTTGAAAAGAATATTTTTTGTTGCTCTCCTCTGAGAAATAGTTCTCCACACTATACAGCTGCAAGGTCTTGTGATTAACTTTAAGCACTATAAACTTGCAGCAGGACTAGCATTCATATAGCTAAATTTAGCTATCATGCTGCTGTTGGTTGCTGATAAGCTAAAATTACATCCTTTTGATTTGTCTGCCATTTAAAAAATATTTTAGAGGATTATTAAGTTCATGATCAGAATTATCACTGTCTCTCCACGCTGAATTTAGGTCTGTGGCTGACGTGGTTTCATACTTGTCTTTGTTTTTACAGACAATATGCTTCATAAATTTAACTCTTAATGAATTAACTTTAAAAAGAGTGACAAAATGCATTCTATTTTTTTAAATTGTAAGAGGTTCTTCAGCATATTCTGTCAGAATAATGGAAAAATATGACTGAGTAGTATTAAATGTCCAGCAGTACCTACCATATGGAGAATAGTAGCAATAGTTCCTATAATATTTTCTGGATGGCTGCTTATCAGTATAAATTAATAATGTCTTTGATAAATATGTGCAAAGAGTTTTCTTGGGCAGAGAATTTCTGGAGTGTGAAGCCTGTTTTCCACATCTAAACAATTTGCCAATGACGGACTAATCTTCTGTTCTTACTCTCCCATTCCTAGCCCTTTTAGACATTTTCATAAATGTAACTCTCTATGAAATCCCTAATAAATCACACGCCTTTCCATTACTTACAAAGCTGAAAGGAGTCAGCAGGAGATGTCCTAGAGGTCAGCTATTGGGCTTTTCTTTTGTGACCCATTTGTTTGCCACCTTGCGCAGACAGGGTGATAGCAGACCATGTTACAGGGACAAGTGGTGAACTTGTGAACTCCTTAAGATTACTGGGATTCTATAGTCCACTATAGAATCTCTGGGATACTGCAGTGCTGTCCATGACTTCTTTTCATCTCAGTGAACAGCCCCAGTTTGTGGAACTTTTGAAGAACTTGGGAAGAAGGTGACTTAAATTGTTGTCTTTGTGCCACATAGTATGCTTAAGGTGGGATGGCAAAATAAAGAGGCAATACACTCTTGCCTAAATTTCCACCTCTTCAGCCCTGAATTAAGTAAAGGCATTCTAATGTTCTAATATAGCAAAAGACTGTGTAACTTTTGCAAAATCTAAAGGAGAACACTAAGGCCTGCTTACATGAGAGACTTCCAGGCTATGCTTTCACAGCAGACAGGATTTACTCACAGCAGCTGTATGCTGCCTTTCAACCTGGTGTAATAGAATCTGTATTTTCTCTCTTTTGAGGTGGAAGAATCGAATATGTCCATGTATAAGTTATTTCTAAAAGCATCTGTGATTCTACTTAGCTTTGATTTGCAAGACTGTAAAACGACTTTACAGTTTTAGAGCTTCTCAAGGCCTTCTATGCCATAGTTGACAGATCTCCTCATCTGTTCAGATCCAGTTCTTAAAATTGTTATTAAAGCAGATCAAGGCTACTCTGTTACAAAGGCCAGTCTGCCTACTCACCAAAACATGGTGTTCTAAAATAAGGGGGCATCTTTATCACCAGTTCACACAACATGTCTCGTGCTAAAGCTTCCTGCTCTGGAGTTCTGAACAGGTCTAAATTAAGAGGATGATTTATTTAACATATTTATACTACTAATAGTCCTTGGTTATAAGTAGACAGTAGATGAAGTCACCATCAATAAAAATTCTAGGCTGAAACAGAACAAGCAAATTACTTCAGATGAAGAAATAAATAAAGATTTAGCATTTGTTATCTGTGGAAAATAAAGCAGATTGCTATTTGTCATAGGTAATGTGGAATTTCTCAAGATATTCCAGATCAGAAAACAGTCTAGCACAAGAGTCACCTGACAATACTCTGCTACCAAGTCCTGCCTTGAATGTGGGGACAGATTTCACTGGAAAACTATTCTCTCTTTTGTATTGTAGAAATGTTAAGGTAAGTAAATAATCTTTTGGGCCTCATCTTCACTAAATAGAATCATGTTGATGCTGCCCTGGTGTGAGTGTGTCTGAGGTCTGCCTGTGAATCTCAACAAAGAACTCTCTTTACATGAGAAACAACCGAAGTCTCAGAGGAAATAATGTACCTGAGTTTAGATATCAGAGCCATTTTCTTGAAAATTAGTCTTCTGGGTTCTTTTGTGGTTTGGTTTAGCATGGCTTTTAAGGGTTTTTTTTAGTGCCGCAATTTGCCATTCAAATAATTGTCTTAACACTGAGGTTATAACTACTCAGCTGAAAAAAAAAAATATATATAATTATATACTGTTGGACTTTGAATGGTAGGTGGGATAAAAATTAAGATTAGGAACTGTCATGTATGTTTCAAGGCTGAAACAGAAATTTACAGAAATGGGGCGTTTTCTTCCTAATCTGTGGATTTATGCCATAAATTCTTTAGCACAGACTTTAAAAGTAGCAGACCCACATGTTTCTAATCCTAATTTGAGGATCTGTGGTATGATTTGTAATAAATGCAGATATCTTGAGCAGTTTTCTTGTCTGAGAGCAATCTTATTAGAAGGCCAGTTGTAGATATGATAATGACCAGTAAATATTACCTGGACACTGGAAATGGTTTAAAATATCAGAATCATCTTTTCTCATTGTCTGTGCATGGTTTTTGTTATAGTAGAATTTGGAAGTGTATGTGACCTTTACAGAGAGAAATATATATTTTTAATATATGCTGAATACCTGCTGTTTGCTGCTGCTGCTGCTTTTTAGCTCCAAGCTGTCTTTTTCTATCCTTAACTCAGCTGACTAGGGAAAGGTGAGTTCTGAATATTTTATAGCTGTATCTTTTTAGAAAACATAAGAAGGGTCCACATGTTAGCTGGTACAGTTTCTGTCAAGGTATCTATGTGTTTTAGTCATTATGATCATCTATCTGATTTTTGTCACACTGGAAATTAGGAACAATATATCTCAGTATGTAGGCAACTTCTTTCTTATTTTTGTAAAGGCTTGATAAATAAGAGTCCTTTTCCCTCTCATATGGTGTAATGCAACAGACCATAACTAGGTGAGGTGAAAGATGTTTGCCTTGTTCTAAAAAGGCACTCATAGCCACAGCCAAGAGGCAGTGGTCATCAGTGTAAGGAACATGCTCAAAATGTGAATCAATTTTGGATCAAATCTAGCTGAAGTATGCTAGCTCTGATTTGACCTCACATACATCAAAAATTTAAAGCCATCTGGATTTGAAGCAAGACCTTCAATCTTTCTGCACTTACTCACTAAAAAGCTTAAAGGAGCACCAAGCCAACGGTGCTAGGTTGGTGGTTATAGCGTGAGGCCCAGCTGCCACTCTTGATGCCTTGGTGATTATGACCTTTTCAGAAAGTTTTCAAAAAGGAATTTTGATTGTCGTTACGGTTTTCTGTGCTTTTGGAAGAGAGAACTGGATGATGTGAGAAAAAGAAAAGAAAAAAAATCTCTCTTGATAGTGCTAGTTAATTCTGCTAAAAGTAATTTACATGTGGGGTTTGTATGGAAAGGTTGTGGGTTTTTTTGCCTCAAGAAATCCATTACAGCCATGCAGCAGAGACTAGAAGGGCATTTAATGCATATTCCGTTCTAGCAAGTTCAATATGTCCAGGTATATTCCTGAATAAAAGAAATGTCCTGCATCTATGGTAGTATTTGTATCAACCACCAAAATGGACAGGCGGCTCATGAGCTGCTCACATGCTGAACGATGACCACCTGGAGGAGTGTGAGCTGGCCCAGACCAAAGCTTGCCAGGGGCTGTTGACTGGCAGTCAGTTCCACTCAGCCAGAGTGGAGCAGGTGCAGGTGCTGGTGTTTTAACAAACCGTGTAGATGCAGCTATACAATGTCTGCTCTCGCATCCAATTCTCCCTCCCTCACGCTCTCCAAAATATTCGGCTCACTCACCTACTTGTGGCAGCTGTAGGAGTTCTGCCTCGCTGTGGCCGTGTAGCAGCTACCTGTGCTCTCCCATTCTACTGCACTGAACCACAACAGAAGCCACTTGACACAAGTAATTTGTAATTTATGAATTTTTGCTGTCAGTGGATTCTCAACTCTTAACATCGTCATTGTCCATGCAAAATGTAAGACGCAGAGCTATTTTTCTAATGATACACGGTTAAAAGGCAACTTAAAGCTGTAAGCTGAACTGTCAGTGAGGTTTCTCAGTTACCATTTGTTGCTCCTCTCCTCTATACCTGGAGGAGAGGTATACACATACTTACTTTTGCAAGAGTTTTTCTTTTTTTTTTTTTTTTTTTTTTTTTTTATTCTAAAGAGAATAAGACAGACAACTCTATATCCACCATTGTAGGCCATACAGAGTTACAATGGGCTAAATCCCTACAGCTGAGCTGCAAATTGACCTCTGGTATTCTTTGGATACGTGTTTTGTTCTTATGTATCTTCTTCAGGCTTAAATTTCGTATTAAGATTGAAAAACTGAATCTGACTGGTGTATGGCCAACCTTTGTAAATAAACCCTTTTGTTCTGACTGAAGTTAATCTTTTACCACTACTGAAAGTTTGAAGTTTTATTTCTCTTCAGTGAAACACCTCAGATTGTTTTCCTGCTGGTCATGTGAAGTTCCATTTCTGCTTCTTCCCTCCATCTGGGACTTTACCTTGCTTATTTTTTCATTCCCTTTGATTCCTCTGCTTATCTTCTTAATTAGTTGTGATTCAGGTGAATGCAAGCTGAAGATGCTTCCCCTCTGGGAGTGCTGCTCTGCCACTGGATCAGGTGCAGATGGCAGAGCTCTTGTTAACTTAATTGATTATTAAAAACTGACATATGGAAGGTGTTGCTTTCTTTCACTTTTCAGCTTGGGGAAATTGTTATTCTATGTGAATAAACAACTTAGGAAGTTCCTGAAAATAAGAGTTATCAATATATTAGAGGGATTGCTTTTGATCTTCTCATGAGTTCTTACCTTTCTAAAAATTGGAAGTTGGCGCTCATTACTACCATGTGGAGTTGCATTTCTGATAAGTTACATATGAAAGGAGCTTGTCTGCCAAATTAAAGAACTTCCAGCTGTCTTCAGCATAGTTAGATCCTATGAAGAAAAACAAAAAAATTAAAGCTGTGTGTTGTGGTGGTCAGCAGCTGGCCTGAAGGCCTCACAATTATAATTAATCCCATTTTATAACCCCCTCTTTTATAACTGAATGACTCAAGGCATAACTGAAATCACACAAGTACCCTGACCGGTAGGTTATGCAGCCCGACCAGCACCGACTGCTGCAGAGCAGGCCCAGGCCGCCGGGGCCGCAAGCAGCCGCTGGCTGTTGGCTGGGCGGCAGCTGCTTCAGCCGATGGGGATCGACCGCGCGGGCCTTCAACCCTACGTAAGTGAAGGAGGACTCAATAAAGGGGCTGCTGTGCATGAGCCCAGTGTGTCTGGTCGCTTGTCTGTCTCCGAAACCGCGACAGATGTAGAAGTAGTCCAGGAAACACAAGAAATTTGGAGACGAGATATTGTAGACAGAACATGTTTATTTTGTCACGTTACATTGTCTGAAGTTCGTACTTCCTTATTGCTGTTGAAAAGTTCTGATTTCCCTCACTGTTTTTATAACCAAACTGACTAAGGGAAAGGACAACTATACTTCTTATTCCAGTAGTGAGGGCACAAATCTTGAATTTCAAAGACGTGGACAAAACTCAGCATAAAAGTGGTCTATGAAGACATAGCAGATGTTTGAATTTGACAGACCTACTAAAACTGTCAGTGTCTCTAAACTTCAAACCTGTCATAAAGAGGTTCATTGTAACCTGAATGCGTCAAGACTGTATTCACCTAGCTTTCCTTTCTGGATATGTACATCTGCTCACATTGCACATATATAAAGTATTATTGTCATTAGGACACTTCATGGACTATCCTCATGCTTACACCAGGACAAGTTGCAGGCAGCATCTTTCTCTGATGTCAGCTTGGATCACTTGCATATTGAATTTTCTATTAGTTTTGCACCTTTTGTCATGATGCCTCTCATATTTAGGAAGAACTTTCTGTAATACTAAAAAACCCACCACCGTCTTTAAATTATTAATGAAAATTTTCCTGTGAGAAACCTAATATCCACTGACCTCTCAGAGAACTGATGTTAGGGCCATTTTGCTGAGATTTGTCATGTTTTTATCACAAATTTGATTCTGGAAATAAAGACTTTAAACTCTTTGGACTGGAAAATAATGTCTTTCATCTGTAGGTTTTACCAGAGTTGGTATAGGAGGATCCTGGTCATATGGTATTGCAAGAACTTACAGCTTTCATCTTCTCATGTCAACAAATGAATAACAAAATCGGCTCCCAGTGTCTTTCTTTTTCATAGTACCTAATAATTAAACAATGTCACAATGTTTCATTTACTATTGTGTACAACGGCAACTGGTACCACTTCAAGGCTTGAAAAGTTGTTCAACATAGAATACAGAAATTACTGATAGAAGTCTTCCTACATGACATAAAAGGGAATGTACACGTAAGTTGAAGGATGAACATCTGATGCTTGCAGGAGTAGCTATATTTGAAAATGTTAAAATCTAATCAAATGGAGAGTTAAGGAACTTATGGTATGTAGGTCAGTGTTTCATTAAGAGCATCATGTCTAACTAAAGTTAAAGTCTTCTGACAAAAGCAACTTCAGAATAGTTGTACACTTGGCCTAGTCACTTTTGCAAATTTGTCTGTAAGAGAAGCTGCTCATAATTTTTTGTAATTTGTTTACGAAGTGCTGTTATGTCAGCTGTCTGAGCTGGCATATAGATTGCAGAATCACAGAATCACAGAATATGCGGAGTTAGAAGGGACCCGCAAGGATCATCAAGTCCAACTCTGCCCTGCACAGCACCATTCCCGATAGTCACACCATGTACCTGAGAGCATTGTCCAAACGCTTCTGGAACTCTTATGACCAGTTCCCTGGGGACCCTGTT
Source organism: Struthidea cinerea (assembly GCA_013397865.1). Taxonomy (NCBI): domain Eukaryota; kingdom Metazoa; phylum Chordata; class Aves; order Passeriformes; family Corcoracidae; genus Struthidea; species Struthidea cinerea. Next base: position 505,425 of record VZTI01002660.1, read on the forward strand.
CCAGTGCCCAACCACCCACCTTTTTCTAATATCCAACCTAAACCTCTTCTCACGCAGCTTCAGTCCATTCCTTCCTGTCACTGGTCACCACAGAGAAGAAATCAGTTTCTGCCCCTACCCCCCCCNACTCCTCAAGGCCCTTCACCGTCTTCATCACTCTCCTTTGGACAGTCTCTAATAGCTTAGTAACTTCCATATATTACAGTGACCAAAACTGCCCCCAGGACTTGAGGTGAGGCCACCCCAGTGCAGAGCAGAGCAGGACNCAGAGCGGGACAATCCCCTCCCTTGCCCGGCAGGCGATGCTGTGCCTGATGCACCCCTGGACACGCTTGGCCCTCCCGACTGCCAGGGCAGTACTGACTCATATCCAGCTTTCTGTTGACCAGGACCTCAGGTCCCTTTCCATGGTGCTGCTTTCCAGCGTCCCATTCCTCAGTCTGTCCATACATCCAGTGTTGTCCCATTCCAGGTGAGGAATCTGACACTTTCCCTTGTTGAACTTTATATGGTTGGTGATTGTCCAGTCCTCTAATTTGGTGAGGTCCCTCTGCAGGGCCTCCTTGCCTTCAAGGGAGTCAGCAGCTCGTCCCCAGTTTTGTATTGTCTGCAAAGTTGCTCAGTGTCTCTTCTGGTCCTGTGTTCAAGTCATTTATGAGGATGTTGAAGAGCACAGGGCTGGGGGTGAAGCCCTGCAGAACCCCACTAGTGACACGTCACCACCTGATGTCACTGTATTCCCTCTAAAGCTTTGTTTATCCAGCTGTGGGCTGGACATTTTGTCCTGAAGGATGCTGTGTGAGACTGTGCAGCAATATGCATGATTAAATGTAATAAGGATGACCAGGGAACAAAGAGCAACTGTTTTAATTGTACACTGCAACCAGGTATACTCAAACTCTGAGTTCTTTGCATGGCCTTAAAATTTCTGTCCATTTTTTACTTTGCTGCTAAAGGCAGCATACCCATGTATGACTGCATAGTGATATTAAACTGAGTTGATATTGGGTGAATGAGTACCCCGGCAGTTGGGAAGGGAAACTAATAGTGCTATGCTTTCCTTACTCTGGCTGAAGTACTACTCTCCTGAGCAATGTCATGGAAGGGAGAAAAACCCAGTGTCTTCATATAAAATTCTGAAATTAGAGAATTTGCACTTCTTTCATTTGGGGGAGGAAGGATTTCTTTGTTTTAGCAAAAGAAATTTAGAAAGTAATTACTTTTTAGAAAGTAATTTACCATCCCTATGGGACTGTCTTTAGATTTATGGTGGGGAAAGAGGGTGATTTCTGGTGTGAAGGAACAAAGAACAAAGAACGTGCTGGTATGTACTGTCTTCATGAGCAGGGACTTTTACAGACCTTCTCTCTTCTGTTATTGTCCCTCTTCTTTATGCTGTGCTAGTTTCTACCATGTTGTATGCAATGGACTGCTAAACACTCAAAAGGATGTAGAGCCAGTTACCAGTCTAATAAAATGCTTCCCCACCATTTGCTTAATTGCAGTATGACAATCAAGTCATATGGTCTAAATGGGACTTTCTGCAATTTGAGCCAAAGCCAAATCTTAAATGTGGAGGTGTCAGTGTAGAGGATTAATTCAGGAATTATCTAATTTAAGACAGTTAGCCTCTTTCTATATCTGTGACTCTGCAGCTGTAGAGACAAATATGGAAACATCAATTAAGCATAACCATGACTTGTTGGTAATAAAACCAGAAAGGTAATGAACGCCTTGATCAATAGCAAAATGCTTTATATTGAATTGTTACCAAGCATGTTGGCTCTATCAACTTATCTGAAGTTCTACTATGTTGAACACAAATCCCTATCTCTGTGTGAGTGACTTACCATTCCGTACTCAGTGACATTGATATGTTGGAGTCAACATGCAAAAAAACCATCAAAACGCATTGTTTTTCTTGTCCAGGGAAAAATGGATGAAATTTTTATCAAGTAATTGAGGGCAGTGAAATTCTGGAGAGAACCCTCTATTCTTTATATTTCAGTGAGACCCAATGACATTGGGTACAGTGCTCTGGTTTTGAGTGAACAAAGGGACTTTAATACCCATCATTTATTATTTTATTTCTCAACTCTAATACCAGAGGAAATCACTGATATGCATTTTATTTAGAAAGCTGAAGAACAGTCATAGAATGTCCTTTAAAACAAATTCTGATCAACACAGTTGTTTTCAGAAAAAAATTGTGCATAGAAATGCTCTAAATTAGTACTATAAATACAACTGCTTTATACAAAGGCAACCTCCCCCTAACCTCAGTCTTGCCTGTGTTTTGGTCTTGCAGCTAGTCTCTCTGTAGTGACTTCATGCCTGTATTCACATCTCTGCCAGCAGAAAAGTTTGTGCTGGAAAAGGTCTCCCAGTAAATCTCTTTCCTTGATGGTTATTAGACCTCTAAATGCAAAGTCCATTAAGTTACTGTAATTTTTATAGGCTATATTAATATATCAAATCGTGCTCATATCCAGGAAAACTCTTCTGCTCTGTGCAAGAGTTTTTAATTTATTATATCTTGAAGATGAAAGTTCCTGTTGTAGTAAGGGGAAGGGATGGCAGTATTTATTGTATCAAAACCTAAACTATTAAAATGTAAGACTGCTCATAAAGACAGTCTGGGTGGGGAGAAGGTTTCCTGATTACTGTCTCTTGACAATTTACATACCAAATATGTTCAGATTCAATATAAAAAGATTTTCCATTTGTTAAGCAATATCTAAACCATTCATCTGTAATAAAGGTAGTGGAGATGATAACCCATACCAACTTCACAGTGTCGTCTGACATTTAATTAGTAAATATTTTCAAAATAGAATATATTCACAGAATCATAGGAGGGTTAGGGATGGACTCCTAAAGTTCACATAGTTCAAACCCCCCTGCCATGGGCAGGGATGTCATTCAAGTACTGTGGTGTGCTGTGTCCAGCTTTGGGCCCCTCACTTCAAGAAAGACATTGAGGTGCTGGAGTGTACCAGAGAAGGGCAACAAAGCTGGGGAAGGGTCTGGAGCACAATTCTGTGAGGAGCAGCTGAGGGAGCTGGGGTTGTTTAGCCTGGACAAAAGGAGGCTCAGGAGAGGCATTACCACTCTCTCCAACTACCTGAAAGGAGGGTGTAGCCTGGTGGGGGTTGGCCTCTTCTTCCAGGTAACAAATGACAGGACAAGAGGAAATAGCCTCAAGGTGCTCCAGGAGAGGCTCAGGTTGGAAATCAGGAAGAATTTCTTTACTGAACAGATTGTCAAACATTGTAACGGATGGCCCAGGGTGGTGGTGAAATCACTATCCTTGGAAGAGTTCAAGAAATGACTGGATGTGGCACTTAGTGTTCTGGTCTAGTGGACAGGGTGATGTTTGTTCAAAAGTTGGACTTGATAATCTTGGATGTCTTTTCCAACTTTAGTGATTCTATGATCATTAGATGAGGTTGCTCAGGGTCCCATCCAACAGGGTCTTGAGCACTTCCAGGGAAGGGGCACCCACACCTTTTCTGGGCATCGTGTTCCAGTGTTTCACCACCTCGTGAGTAAAGAATGTCTTTCCAACATCTAATCTAAGCCTGCCTTCCTTTGGTTTAAAACCACTGCCCCTTGTCCTGACACTGTCTGCCTGTATAAAAAGTCCCTTTCCCACCTTTTTATAAGCCCCCGTAAGGTACTGGAAGGCTAGTACCTTAATGTAACTTAATTTGGGAAGGAATGAGGTCTTCCCAAAGCCTTCTCTATTCCAAATGGAACAACCCCAGCTCTCTCAGACTGTCTTCATAGGTGAGATGCTCCCGCTTGCCAGTCATCTTCATGAAAATTTCCCATATTTGCTGATTGGAAAGTTCCGAGACTGTCCAGCTCTCCTGGGCCAATGGACAGGAGCTGTTGGCAGAGGTTCCAATAGAGGCTGGCCAGAGAAATTGAGGCCCTCTACGACACTCGGGACCCTAATCCATGCAATGAGTTCTTAGTTTCATTCTAAAAAATGTTGCTCTGAAAGAATGTAATGTACACATGCCATGATATCAGAGAATTCAAACTAAAAGCACGCTTACACGCTAAGTGCTCTAGGTGCATCACATGGAACACGGGACATCTTTGGGGTAGCCTCAGGGTATGAGACCAGTCCGTACCCCTGAAAAATTTAGCAGTATAAATGCAAACTGTTGATTTGCAAAAAAAGCTAAAACCATTTCGTTCTCTAATGATACAGCACAATCTGAAATGTGGCATAATTAGATATTTGAGGAATCTTAATCTCTGTTCAAATTGAATGGACTCTTTACCATTGAGTTAAGTGTGAAACGACTTATGCTCAACTGGAACTAACCCTTGTTTTGTTAGCAAAGCAAACTCAGTCTTCTTGACATATTTTAAAATAATTAAGTTTTTATTGGCACTGAAATTTGAAAATAAATTCAATATATGTAAAAGATGAATTTTTATGCAGATTAGTTTAATATTTATGCAGCTTGAAGATGATTTTATTTTTGACATACAGGCTTTTTCAGTGTGGTTAAAGACTGAATTGTGTATGTTTTGCTATCATTTACAAGAAGTTCTGGTTGTCTATTCTTTCTGGAGAAGAATAATTACATCTGTTTTGAAGATGAGAGGAAAGGAAGTATCCTAGCCAGAATCATGCAGCAAATCAATTATGAGCAGGGAATTGACCAAGCTCATAACTGAATGAATGAAGGCTCACACTACATATTTAATAACTGATCTCTTTTTCAACTAATGGATTAGATCCAGTACTTATGAATGCTTGGAATAAATCCGTATAAATTATTCCTGACAGTAAGAGGATACGAGTGTGGCCAAAGGCAAAAAAACCCCCAAAACTCAAAACCTTGCAAGGGAAGCGAAGAATGGTGGGAAAAGCTTCCTCTGGGAAGGAAGAAAAGGGTGGGAAAACTTGTTGCACATAGCACGTATGTAGTGAGGAAAGTGGCAAAAATATTTAGTGCTGGGTATGATTTGCTATGGAGTGTATTCATGGTTTTCATAGAAGGCATATGCACATTAAGCAAAATAGACATGCATGGTAGTGATTTAAAAAAAGAAAAGAAATGCTGATAAATGTTCCATATGTTCTTTGGAAATGTGCTGCTGTCATTGTTCTTGTATCCCGCCTCTCTTTCCAGGCTCACTTAAATGACTGTCTTGTATGAGATGTATGCTTCCATTTATGTGGAAGTTAGTGAATAATTCAATTTACTTGACACATCTAGCCTCTTAACCACTTTAGCTTTCCAGCAGCATAACATGATACCTATGAATTTACTTGTTAAAATTTAAATGGCTTTTTCTATGCTTCAATATATGGAAATAATGTTCTAACTTCACAAAAAAAGCTGTTTTGCTGTTTTCTTCAAGTGTTAAGTGGGTAATGTTAGAAATTCAAATACATATTATGTTGTTTCTTTTTGCAATCAGAATTAATGTAAGAGGTGCCAGTGAGTTTTATTGCTGATGACTGGCAAGAATTTAGGAAAAAATAAAGTACATAGAATTTAGAAATATTAGAATCATACAGCATTTTATAGGATGAATATGTAATGAGTAAAATCAGTGAAAACAACTGTTGATCTGTCTGTGTCTATCGGTCGATCGATCGATCTTATCTATCTCTCTATCTACATAATTGTTTCTTTCCTTTTACTGTTAAAGCTCTAATAATTACTTTTGAATGTCTTTTTATTCCTGGGCTCACGTGCTACATTCTTATCCATATATGCTAGAAAGTCTGAAAGAGAGTCCATTTCCCTCTCAGTTTAAAGTATCGTATATATCTTTACTTCCATATTCATCACAGGGATACTGATACCCAATTCTTGAAGTAGCTTCTTAAAGAAGATAATTTATGCATATATCCTCAAATTAAAAGCATTTTCTGAAATCATCAGTTTCTGGGATACCTTTACCAAGAGAATGGCATTTTGCTGAAAATCTGAGACCAGAAGGCAACACAAAAAAGAGATGGAGGAATGTGAGAATGAAGGACAGAAGGAGGTGCCAAGGGAAAACAGCTGCTAGATGAGGCTTCAAGGGAAACATGAAAAGACTGACAGATGTGCTACACTTGTCAGAATTCAGAAAGCCCTCCATGGACTGAAATACTGCACTCATCTACTTAATAAGGTCAGACTGCAACTCTGCATGCTCTCTTATCTTTTTGATAAAACTCAGGATACCTGGATCAACCCTTCTGCCACATCCATCCTCCTCTTTTCCATAATGTTTGAACATGTCACAGACCGTAGTTTCACCTGAAGACAAAAGTAAGGGCTGACAGACACTCAGCTCATGTTCCAAAATATAAGTACTCTTTTGCTTTGTTTGTTTGTTTTCTTTTTTTCTGGTGTGGTAGGGTTTAAATGACAGCTTCTGTTACTAGTCTCCATTTTTTTGGTTATATTTTAATGAAATTGTCTCTCTTTGTCCATAGTAGAATTGACTTTTACATTATTGTCCTGCTTTCAGCTAGGGTAGAGTTAATTTCTTCTCAGTCGCTGTTACAGTGTTGTGTGTTGTATTTGTATTGAGGATGGTGTTGATAACACACTGATGTTTTGGTTTTTTGCTAAGTCATGTTTATACCAAGTCAAGACTTGCAAGTATTCCAGTTTGTATAAATACTGAATGCTTATATACTTCTGTGAAATATGAGGTGTTTTTATTTTGGAGATGATTTCTAAACTACAGAATTAAAATATTGTCCTAAGGTTCTCATCAATCTAATCCATTAGTTGAAAAAGAGATCTGTTTTATATCTATAGTATGAACATTCTTTTCAGTTATGAGCTTAGTCAATTCCCTGCTCATAATTGATTTGCTGCATGATTCTGGGTAGGATACTTCCTTTCCTCTCCCCTTCAAAACAGATGTAATTCTACCAACTTTTTTTTTTTTTTTTTGCAAAGCATTTTGGCTCTTTGTGAAATAGAGAAGTGTTGGGAAGTAGTCTTTTTATTCATTTTTTCATGTTGGCCTTTTTTTTTTTTTAAGACAGCCTTAATTCCAAGCATATGCTGCTAAGTATATTAATATTCAAAAACTGACCAATAGACATAAATTATTACTAGTTGAAATATGGAATAGCTAATCCACTCTCCAAAAGCGTTTATAGAATAAGAAATTTAATATAAGTAGGGAAGTTGCAGTGTACTAGATTCTCACAAAATAAAATAAAGACATGGTGGTGAGAGTGAGAGCAGTAGTTCACTCCTTCTCTGGAGAAATTTGGGGAAAGTTCTTCCTCTTCTTTTAGAAGACATGGAGCAGCTAAATATTTCCACTTATTTCAGGCAGGTGGTCAAACCATTCGTACTGCAGCTATTTACAGTAAAAACTGAATCTCCAAAGTCTACTTGCTGAGTGATAATGGCATTTATTCCATCTCTGAAAACTTTCTCACAGTGCAGCTTCATACTCTGAAGCCTTTTCATCCTTTGTGTACCATGTCTTACCATTTTCTCCAGTTCATGTTCTGCCATTTTGGTGGTGTTCCCTCAAAGCAGTCACCTGGCCCCATCAGACAAATTGACTTTAGCTTGGTGTGCAGTAGATCTCCAGAGCCAGATTCGTGCCCTGCATAGTCTCTTCTCATTTGTGGAAAGACAGTTTTTGATAAGGAATTTACTGGAGTACTTTGATATCTCTGTATAAAAATGCAGATCTGTGTTTGTGAAGTTATAAAAAGAAATTTCTTTCGTAAGGAGCTATGTGTATTGAAGTTATAAGGATAGGTTTTATATTTAATAATGTACTCATTTAGGAAACAAAAAAGTAAATCAACAAAAATAACTTACCACAGTAGTTTGAGGATTGTCATGCATGCAGAGCAGAAAATGTGATAAGGGTCCAGCACAGAGTGGCTTTGTGACACTGTTTATTTTTTTCAGTCAAGAAAAAAATGCTTTTACTTGTCTCTGAAAGGAACCCTTTTGTGTTTTTTAGACAAAATATGCTGGCTTTTGTGCATTTATAAAGATGTGCTTGAGCTTGTTGAGATACCTTTCAAAGAAGAGGTATACTAAGGGGTAGCTTACAGACAGACTTTCTGGAGAAGGATTGAAATGGATGTGTTAAATTTAGAAAAAAAGACGACCATTTTTACACCTTTTGTAAATGGTACCTGTTGGAACCCTGAATTCTGAGAATTACATTCTTTCACTTCTGACAAGCAATGATCCTCAAAAGCACACTCCACTTGACCTTAAACCTTGGGAAAAACTTCCCAGACTCTATGATAACACTGAGGTTGTTGCTTTGTAAGTAAAGTTATGTCATTGGGTGGAATATGTAGAAGTGTAGAAGTTTAGGTTTATGGAATATATAGTGTGTGTGTAACAAGATGGAGGATTTTGGTTGTAGATTTGTACGTCTTTCTTCCTTCTTCTTCACAAACCTGGGTTTTCTGGTATTGGTTCAAAAAGTCCCGCAATGCGGACCATGAATAGTTAATTATTGGATTAGAAATACAAACATATTGCTTGGCAATTCTTAACTGGTTAAATTAGGCTTTAAATAACCTTGGAAGGTGAAACACACGGCCATTTTCCACCTTGCCAACTAAGAAGCACATTCCGTGCAGCTGTACCACAGATAATAGATAAGAAAATAATAAACATAATTAGAAGAAAAATGCTGCGTCTCTTCTGCCTTTTAATCCAAACTCTGAGTACAAGAACTCGAGAAGCAAAATGAAACAATTAAAGATTTTTACAGGTACCCATATTTATTCCAGGATAATAAAATTGTTACAAGCTTGTGAAGATTATAAGTATGTGCCTGCACAATATTATTTCTGTGTGAAGTAGTATCCACACCAGAGTAATTTGTACAGTTTGTATCTACACTTCTATAATAGTTTGAAATGAAGGTATGTTGAATGCTAAGATGTAATGGCTTTTTGTCAGACTACCAACCAACAAAACACCAGCTTATTTTGGAGAAAATCAGTGTCTCACTTGGCCAGCATGTGTGTGTATATGTGTGTGAGAGTGGGTGCTCAGTTTTGTCTGATGGCTCGTCATTTTCTCTCTGATTAACGTCAGTCAACTAAATTCTGTCTTTGCACCTAGATGCCTCAAGACAAAGAATGGAAGTTTATTTTTGCTTTTAGTGTTACTGATGTAAAGCAAAACACTTAATGGATTTACCCTGTAAGTATGTTAATAGGAAATGCATGTAGTATGTAGCTTTGTAGACGTCACACATAGCTACAGCTCTTCTATACATTGTGCCACCTCTAACAGTTGGTTTGTCATGTGTTATGTGTGATTTGCAGTGTGAGGTTGTAGGGTTTTTGTAGTCCTACATTTTTCTCTCAAAGTGGATCTGGGACGGGGTAGACAATAGTACTAACGGCAGGTGGCATTTCAGGAAAAGGGAAAGCAGTACAGCACCAGTACCCCTGCCAGGTGGGCAGCACAGTTCCTCCAGTGTCCTTCTGCAGTACTGCCTGCCAAACCACAGCCTTTCCAGGGTGCCCCCAGGCCTGGGTCACAGACCAAAAGTCAAAGCATGCTTGATTATGTCTCATGGAGGAGATCTCCACACACAGAGCTGCTTCCAGGGCTGCCACAGGAGGGTAACTGGCCCATAAGAGGCTCATCCACACAAACATGAAGGAGCACAGATGTGCAGTGTCAGGGAGAACAACCTCAACGGCCCAGTCAGAGGCAGGGACACTCTGCCCTGGCTCCTTCCAGGACAGCTTCAGCACTGATTATGAAACACTTCAAGATGATTCAATGAGAGCAGACCTTAGGAGGACTGTGCAGACTGAGTGACATTACAGGATACAGTGAAGGGTCTTTAGGGATTGTTCAAAGCTTAGTATGGGTTGTTCAGGGGGAGGAACCAAAGGTGAAGAAAGAGAGGGATGAAAGTGATTAGGGGAGGATCAGGCAAGGGAAAGTAAAAGGATAAGAGGTTAAAAGGGTCTGGATGTGTTTAAACGGGGCTTGTCAATGTGCTTGTCTCACTGTGTCCTGCCCCCAGTCGCTGCCATCTGCCCTGGCATCTCAGTAAACTCCATTTCTGTCTTCCTGGATGAGGGGGTCTCTATTCCATGTGCGTCTGTGTTGGTGGAGGTCTAGGTGCCAGCAACTGCAGTTAGAACAGCTATTGAAGGCTGGGGCTTCTAGGACCAGCACCTGGAGTGAGGATCTGCACATCAGTGTGTGTGATTGCTGGTAAATATCAAGCTGGAATAGCTCACAAGTAGATTAAGTGACTTGGTAGCCATGTTTTCAAGTGATTGTAAGTCTAGGACAGATAAAAGTGTGTGTCTGGGGAGGAGCTGACTGCTGGAAGGACAAGTACATGCCAGCTACTGGGGAGACTGTGTAGTGTGGGAATTGCCTAATTCCACTCATTTGTATGCACATGTGTGATGTTTGCAGTGTTGCATGGTTTTATGTAACTCTGTCATTTTCTTTGAACTGGACATACTAATTCACATATATTAAATCATTTGTGTACAGCATATAACCCAGCCATACAGTTCTTCCACGAAATACTTTTTCTTAGACTTAGAAGCCTAAATACTTCCAGGCTTCTGTCATCAGAAGTCTTCCAATTTTCTCTATTTATTCTATCAGTCTTTGTCTGCATCTGTTCTGATTTCAATGTATCTTTTCTGACCATTAGTTATTCCAACTGTACTGGTTCCAGCTGAGGTGTCATCAGTGCCAGCACAAGAGACATTGAACTTTGAATTGGCCTTCTTACGGTGTCACCAGGTGATGATGTCAAATACAGTACTCTTTTCTACACAACCCCCCCCACCCAAATTCCTATTCAAAAATTATGTTCACCAAGAGAATAGTTGGTAGAATATTCTTCCACTAACAAACTGAAAATAGCTAAAATTATTGCAGATTACAATACAATTTTTAAAAATTTATGTTAGAAAAATAAAAAAAATCAGTTTGAAAAGGATAATTCAAATGTTCTATTAAAATTTTTCATGTTTTCAATATCTAGATAGAAGCACCATGTGTGGTACTGCTTGCATTATTTCTCAGTGTCAACCAAGATGTATGAAACCTTGCCTCTACTACCAAAGAAACTTAACTTTGGAGTTAAAAAAATAAAGAAGAGGTCATATGAGGATATCTTTTCCCCTTTTAAATTATTTTAACAGAAATGAATGTTTTTGATTTTTTTTTTGCTGCATATATCAAGAATGTGTCTGCTGCACAGCCTGTGGGATGTCTTGATTCCTGTTAGAAGGGGATAGCTTCTTTTGGGAGGCCAAGAAGCATCCAGCTACTGCACATGCAGTTCTGGGGGAAATTAAGTTTGTGAAGAGGTCAAGGTGCAAGTGTTGCAGCGCTCGGTTTGGTTTAGCAAGTCGCAGCCTTCTCGGGAAGCGCTGCGGGGCTGCTTAGGACAGCGCGGAGTTCCGCTCTCCCGCAGTCCTTCCGGACGGCCCCGCGCTCCGGCTCCCGCTAGCTGCCGGCCCGCAACACCGTGGCAGTAAAGGAGGCGAGAAGGGTCTCTCCATGTCGGCCTCAGAGGGCTTTTATGGTTACACGTTCTCCAGCCGATCCCCAGAGGCAGAGAGACCCGATGCTTAGGGAGCAGGGGGGTTTTTTCAGGTTGCAGGGGCGGTGCAAGGGCGGGGTTGGGGTACAGGAACCCATAGGGAGAGCCCGAGGGAGGGGCCAGGGCTGGGGGCAGGGGAAAGGGGGCGAATACAGCGCCGCATTCAAGTGGGGCTGTAAGGGACTATTGGCAGCGAACTCACAGTGGGCACCATGGGTTGCTAAAGCTGGTCATTGCACAAATAATAGCTACCATACGGTGCTAGTGTTTCAAATCATTCTGGGTTCCACCAAAGACTGTTTTTTACAAACCACATGTGATTTATTTGTTTACATTTTTCAGTCATTTCCAACTATAGCTTATTGACATCGGATCATATATATTGATAGATTTTAATGTTCAAAATCACCTTGTAAGATAGGTGGCTTCTTTTTCTTTGCTGAACAAAAAAAAAAAAAAAAAATAAAATAAGGTAAAGAATTCTTCATTTTTAAGAAGTACTAGAGGGCAGACAGAAAGGTTTTTGAACCTCTAACTAAAGCTATTTTTAGGAACTGGAATTCTTTTACTTAGTATATAATAATACTTACTGTGAACTTGTGCTTAGAAAGAGATGCTTCAGAAAAAAACTCTTGACGTACTTTTATATGAAGATTCTTTCCTGTGAGAAAAGGCTGTAAAAACATTTCAAAGCTATCCTCAGCTAAATAAAGGCTAAAATGCAGCACTCGAAAGAGAAAAGAAAAAAGACCGTTCATCTAACACATCCTACTGCAAACTGACTGTTGGAGAAACAGAATGAAAGGAGAAACCTGGATTCTAATCCTCCCAGTTCCAAAGTATAGAAAAGAATGGCTGTACCTCAGATGGGAGGTTAACTTATTGCTGCTTCTTTCCCAGAATACAGGTGAAGGAAAGGTGTCAGAAGTTCTCCGTACAGCTCCTCTTTGGGTACCTAAATTACATTCACCTCAATTCTAGTCCCCTGAGGCTACAAGCTATCCACTACAAGATACTCTTTTAGGAAAATACAGAACACTTTTTTCCCCGCCTTGTTTCTATCTGTTTAAGGAAGAAATAAAGAGAAGGAAAGGCTGGAGGGAAAATAGTGATGGAAGGGGGGAACAAACCTTAGGAAGAGAGAGATATACTAGAATATGAAACCATGCTCTCTCCATTTACAGGAAGACATGAGAAACAAACATGTAAGAGCTTTTTAATTTGACTCTCAAACCTTTCTAAGTGCTCAGTTATGAAGAAATTGGAGTTTGTGAGAGGGATTAATCACCAGGTGTCCTTGCTGAAACCTCTTCAATTTGTAGAAAATTACTTCAAAATTGTTTTCCTTATCCTTTTGGAAGAAGTAAAACCTATTCCTTCAAAGCTGCCACAATGTGAAGACTTGCTGTTCCACCTCATATCTACATCTACCTAAGACATCATCATGTAATAGCTGATGTATGGAGTAGTATATGTCCTGAGAAATCTTGACTATTTTTCTTTGAACTGGCACATGACTACACCAGTTCTAATGTGCTCTTGGGTAATTTTCTTGCTTTTAGCATTGTATGCTAAGCTAGAGTTTGTACATCATCTCTTCTTGATCACAATTGCAAAATTATGCACAATTTTAATTATGCAGAGATGTAACATATCTTTCTTGCCTGCTTGAACTCTACATTTATTCAGGTACATTAACTATAATTACTGTACTGGCTCCTCATACTAAAATATCACAAAACTATGGTTAAGATTTAATCATGTATAAATAATCTATTCAGCAGACACATTATGTGAAAACAGAGTTCCATGTGATACTCTAGTACTCCTTGCAGCCAGAATAAGTGTTTCTGCTGCAAGTTTTACTTTTGGTTTCCATAGAAACCTTTTGCTATTGAATGTAATTTCATTATTAATAGAGTCTTCATGTGTTTTGTTTTGCAGTTTTGGGTCAGTTTTACAAATGCCAACCAGTTCTGAATTTTGCAGTTAGATTTCCCATATGGATTTCCTTTCTACATCTGCTGCCTTAAAAAGTAAAAGGAGATGTAAAATACTGACTCAATAGTCCTCTTGAAGCTGGGTAGGCTGCCTCACCAGCCAGATTTGATGTACTGTCAGGGTAAAGTACATTCATGAACCTATTGTTCTGTTATTCGACTTGGTCTCCCTCTTTGTCATGTGAATATATATATATATATGTGTGTGTGTGTTTGTGTGTTTATGTATACATATCTGAGCTTCAGTTGGAGATTCACTGAGGGGAAAAACTGGACTGCAAGACTGTAAGTGTTTGGTTTCAATTTTCTGTGGATGATTCCAATTGTAGCTTTCCTTTAGGGTGGAATGGTTTCGTATTTGAATTTATAAATTAAAGAAAAGTTCAATTCTTGGGAACATTTGGTCCTTCCAGCTAATCTGAGCTAATAAGATTTGTCAAAGCAAAGTGTAATTTCTCAGTCTAAATATAGCTTTTTCTCAGCTTCTAAGAGAAATGCCTTTATTGCATTGACTGGCTATGCATTATTACCTGACATTGTGTATGACAGGAAAAAAGGAGTGGTCCATTCCCTGGAGCAGACTATGACCCAGCTCCACACAGCTGGCTTAGTAGGGAGTAAACAGTGGTAGCTCAATGAAACATGCTTCCTGCCTAAAACCGAGCTGTTTGATTGACTGTTGATTTCAAATCTCAAGACCAATTGCTCATGCATGGCAGAAGACACTGGGCCTTCTGGGGCAACTGCCTGATGGGTCCGCCTGATGTTGGACACGTCAGCAAATAAAGCAGCAAAGACAGATGTCATGGAATGCAAAATTTTTTTTCATGCCTTTCAAAAAGTAAGTTTATAGAGCAAAATAGACTTTATTTTTTCCTTATGTTATAGTATAATTGGAATTAGATTTCAGGTTATTGGTAAACAGAAATTAGAATTCTTTAGTGTTCTTGCTCAAATGAAATGCAGTTACATCTTTTTGACCGATGTAGTGAAACAGGGTTGGGAAGCAATCATGCTCAGTGTCCAGCTGCTCCTCCAGAATGTGCATCTGCTTGTTGACCACTGAGGCTCCCCTCAATGGCTTTAGAGACACAGTATGGCATTGGATATTAACATAGTTTAAACACCTCTAAACTGATATCCCAGAAAAAAAAATGGTTCTTATGGAGTTTTTGAGATTATAAATAGACTTATTTTGGATTCAATATAAGTCTGAATTCTGTTTTGACTGAATTGACTTCTCCCCCTTCCCATAATTGGTAAAATTTTATAAGGCACAAAGTGAATTTAAGATGTATGCCTCCCTTTTGAAATTTACAGGTGCTGCTTTGTCATCCATTCAAAACAATGCTTGCCATACCCTTGTTTTAATAAGAACAATTCTCAGGTGTTTACGGTAGAGAAATGACATGACCTTGAAAGATGATCTTTCTACTGCAAAGGAGAATATTCCCTTATCACTCACTGACCAATTCATCCACACATATTCACACATTGTATTAAAAGCTTCTAGCAGCATTTAATGTATTCACCCTCTCTCTTTTAATAAAAGTGTTACAGATAGGATTTTTTTGTTTGTGCTTGGCTGGAGTGAAGCTTGTCTGGATAAAACACAGAAGTTTCAGCTCATTTATATTCAACCATCTAAAATTTTGACGTCTAATCTGCACAGTTTGTCTAGGTTTCCTCCATGGCTAAGACCTAAAAAAAGAAATTTCAGACAGTGATTGTTCTCAGATAAAATGTGTCTCGGGTGAGATAGATTGATTTCTGGACATACAGATGTATTTTTTTTCCTTTTCTGTTTTACAGAGGGAGTCTACATGAACAACTTAAACTAGACATAGAATTTTTAGTAAACCAGAACAAGATTATGCTAATTTTAGGCATGCATCTTGAATTAATTTTGGTATATAAAATGACAGAATTTCTACTCTGTAAATAGTGCTCTGTAAGTGTGTTTCTGTGTAGGAAAAACCTTTCTTAGAGGATATAACATTTGCAAGAAAGGCAGAAGTGAGGAAAAGGAGGAGGGGAGAGCATGATTTAAAAAAAAAAAGAGAATTAGGTAAGCTGTTCTATTTCCCCTTATCCTCTCCATTTCCTGAGACAGGCTGCTCTGTACTTCAGCTGTACTTTGCCCAATACACATTTTGAGATTTCCCACAAGAGAGCTATGGTCAGCAGAAGAGCCAAAGTAATGTGAAGCAACCAGCCCGAGAACATTTGAAAGGTTACTGTTACACACATATGAATGCTTTGTACCACACTGGCTGCTTTAATTGTTTTGGAATACATCAGAGATTCACAGAAATGTCTGGTTCTCTCTCCAGCATGGTTTGGTGCAAAACATTCTCGTTCTCTTATCAATTTGCTTCACATTTAAAGACTTCAAAATTCTATCAGAACTTTCTTTATTACCTCTTAAACTTCTAGCTGCTTAAAATGTACTTCAGGCTGCTTTTTCAGATGCTAAAAACTTCATTCATGGCAGAGATTTCAACAACTTCTTCCAAATACCAGCATGAGAGACAGTAAGGGGAGCTGTGGTAGCATTTCTTTTTCATGTTCTAGAAGAAATGTCAAAGTTTTCAGATAGACTGAAACATCAAGGAAAAGAAAACTAAAGTGGAAACTGCTGGTATAATCAGTAGGAATTAATAATGTGTAGCAATGAATAAGCATTACTAAATTTAAGGTACAAGCTTTTATACAATGAAGGTATAACAGAAAATCTCATCAGAGTCAGTGATAATTGCTTAATTTTTAACCAAGTTGTGTGTTAAATCCAGACTGTATGTTCCTTGCAAGCCTTTATTCTGCAGAGGGTGAATCAATAATTAAGAAACTTGGAAATGGACCCTCATTTTCTCTATTTTAATATATTTTACCTTTTTAGTTTAATCAAAGATGAGAAAATCCATATGTGATCCTTAGGCATCTAAATCAGGGTTTTACAACTTTATTACACATAATGAATTTAGTCAGGAGGGTTTAGATACACCTAATGTTCTGGGCAAAGAATAGGTTTAATAAACTAAATTTGAAAAGAAGACACAGCTTTTCTTTGCTGTATCTTTTATAGCAACCTGGCCTGGACACTAGCTAAATGCCAGAAAACCTGAAGTGGTAATGAAATCTGGCTGTTTGCCAGTGCCACTGACTCAACTCATTGCAATGCTAAATCTTATGTAGGAGCCTATGGCGCAGTGACAGAATTACTTTCAGCTTGGCGAGAGCAGTATAAACAGACCTATGGACTGAGACTACAAGTGCACAAGAGAAGTGTAAACAACTTGACTTCAAGAATCCCAGCTGAGTAACATAGCATGTTCTACTACAGTTACAATGCTAGATCTCATGAATGTAACCTTCACAAAGGATAAAAGCCACAGTGAAGGTGGCATGTTTCACATTTCTTTGTGTATCAAACACAGAGAAGGAAAAAAAAAGACATCGCTTTGAAAAAAACCTGCAAACCCCTCTACTCTCTTCCACTGTTGCACACACGCACACACAAAAAAAAACAAAAAAGGAAAAAAAAAGCTTATACAAATTGTCAGAATTTTCACTGGCAAGTAAAATATTCTCCTATTTAAATTGAATTCTAGATAAATTCTGGGTTTATCTCTTTGCTATCTGACCCCAGGGACTAAAAGAGTTAGCTGCTTTCTCAAGAATACTGGGCAGGAAAGGGCAGCTAATGATGTGCATTTGCTTTCTAATGATGACTGTGGTACTCTCAGAGAATAAACAACCAATTGTACCTTGATACCAGAACAATTTTTTTTTGTAAACTTAACATCAATATGATGCATCACTGAGTGATATTGATAGCACACCCTTGAAACCATTTCTTAGGCTGTACTGTGGAAAGTGTCAGCTTTTGTTTTGCCTAAACATTATGAAACACGTCTGCAAACGCTTTTGCATCTTATGATCATTTAATGATTCAGCAGGTATAGAAGGAATGACAAATAAAGTACTCATCATTTAAGAAAATGTCTCTATTTTTTCAGTACCAAACTGTAACTGCTTCAGCTGCAAGTGTTTTCATTGAAATTATTGAGACTGAAAACTACTTAATGTGACCTGCCTGCAGGTTTAACTGTCTAGTGGTGCATGCCTGCAGATAGAGACAGCACCTGCAAGAAACCACTCAGGTCTGCTGAGGCAGGCAGCACTGATACACATCCTTCGAAACAATATATATCTGGCTTCATGCTTGTGTGTGTTGTGTGTTCTGATAGCATACACTGTAAGTAGTCTGTGGACAGGAGGCTGAGAAACACCATTGTACTGCACCTGATTTGAAATATAGTTAGCATTTTCAGATTTGAGGCAGAAAATAGTGATGCAGCTAAGAAACTATTGACCCGCTGGAGAGATCCTGCAGGCTTCTAAGAGTGAGTTATATATTATAAGCTGCAGCTTGCTGGGGTTATTTTATCCCTTAAGTGGCATTGATATAATTTTAGTCGTATATTTTTCATAAAGGATTCATAATTTTTCAGAGTTTTACTTGCCAGTTAGCTCTAGAAGCAACCCATATAACTCAGGTAGTCTAAAATCATAAAATTATAGAATGGTTTGGATTAGAATGGACCTTTAAAGATCATCTAAGTCCAACTCCCATGCAATGAGCAGGCACATCTCCAACTTCAGGTTTCTCAGAGTGCTGTCCAACCTGACCTTGAGTGTTTCCACGGATGGGACATCTACAACTTCTCTGGCCAAAACTAGACCCAGCACAAACCAATAGTTTGCATTTCTTCTGAACTGATCATAAAAAACTGAAAAATAAGCTAAGACCTGTCATAAGAAAATTGATTGTTAAAGATGATTTGGGGGTATTATAAATGTCACTAACCTATGCAGTAAATTTTTGTCATTATGAATTCAGCAGCACAAAAAGATGACTCATGAGTCCTTGACTTACTTATGATTTATGAAGGCCTTACTGGAAATTGTGTTTAATAATTAGAAAAATAATGATCTACTGTAAAATCAATCATTAAAATATTGCACATTATAGCAAATACATTGCTAGGCAAAATGCAGAATCCATAGAGGAGATACTAGTGGTGATTGTTCTGCTATTCATTTTTAAATTATCTTTGCTAAATATAGGTCATACATACATACAGCATTTTAAGGATGCCTTTGTAGCTTGATTTTTAAATTATCACACCCATTTTAAGTCACTGCTGATGACCTGTTTACTTGGAGAACTGTTATTCTTCTCCTTCCCTCCTCTTTATTGTCATTTTTGACAGCTACTGATACTCTAAGCGGTAGCAGAGGCTCTAAAACATGGGAGTAGGAAAGAGAATGGATGGTAGTATTGGGATATTTTTCCAAGTTTGACCTCTCTCTTCATTCAAAGACAATAGCTGTGGGCCCTTAAAACTTTTTAGGGCATTAAATTTAATATATGGAATAAATTCTACTTTTGCAATAGAAAGAAAGTAATTCTGATTTTTGACTTCTTGTAAGTTTTTGACTCGAAAACTTGAACACTTTTGACGAGAAAGTACAATTAAGGGGCATGAGGACATTCAGCTGTCATTGGACCTGGTGTTTCTTAACTCCTTAGATACTAACACATTTCTGCTTCATTTTTCAATACATGCTGTAGTCCCACTTACTGACTATTTATATTAATTACATTAAAAAATTATAATTATATATAAAAGGTCATGGGAGATGTTTAACATAGGTACCTTCACATTCTCTTCTAAGCTTTGAACTGCAAAATGTTCCATGCTTCCATTTGCCAAAAGTCATGTGAGTTCTGATGGACAGAAGAAATATATCTTCCATCTGAAATTTTCTATGTATATTTCTAAGTTTAAACTCATAAAGAATCCTAATGCAGAGATCTGGACCCTAGTTAAAGTTGGAAGGATTTTGGTGTTTTATTATTTGCTTCAGTTTGTAAAAATATAGTTACTTTAAATAGAAGGAATTGACTATACTTGATTAGTAGCTTTGCAAATAAGGCAACTAAGTGCTGTTTTGAAACAGTTGGGAAAAACAGATGCTCATACCAAATAAAGAATATTAAAGAAAGAGCTCTATGTAATTACAGCACAACTTTCTTGTAGTACATTGTGACTATGCTATGAAGGCATTTCACTTCCAGTGCAAGTGCTGTGTATTAATCAATTAATGTGCTTGAAAGATTTTGAAGAGCTACTTAAGTGCTCATCATGAATAGTAATTTACCCTATATAATGTTCTACTATATGCCAGACAGAAGTATGGTTGCATAGTTGTGTCAAAAACTTGCCAAAACTGTAATTGCAGAGAAAGAAAGGAACTGGCCAGGTGCCCAGCAGGTAGGTGTTGAAGACCTTGCTTAGTATGTCATGCTTGCAAGAATGAAGACTTACTCAGAACTGCCAAAAACCCACAATGAAACAAGCAACCAAAAACCCCCAAACAAGCACATTTCCATATGTGTTGCCTGGTAAAATTCAAGTTCCGGTAAAATTCAAAGATTTCGAGTACTGTTCAAAATATGTTAAAAATACTGATACTGGAAGTCGTCATATACCTTTTTTCCATCATGTCAGTGCAAGAAGAATGACTGCTAATTAAAACAAGAAAGATGTAAGACCCTGAGACATGATGGAGGCCAAGAACTTGATGACATTTTGAAAAGATTATTTATATGTAGCACAGCTATAAGCATACCCATTTTTAAAAAGAAGATATGAAGTGTAAAGGAAGATAATCTTTGAATTATAGACACATTTGTTCTAATAAAATTTGTTGTAAAGCTTTACACAGTACAAATTTATAATAATTTTTGAAGGTTTCTTCTGGTTTCCCTTTCATTATTTATTCCCAATGAATTTTTTCAATTCTCCTTCAGATAACAGCAGACACCACTGGAGTCACAACAGTGAGCTTGTGATGATACATTTGAATCCTGTAAACCCCATTCTGCAAAGGACACCTGCCAATATACTGGACTTGTTATATTTATTGGCAGGAATACTGTCATGCTTGATTCTGTCAGAACAAGCAGAAACCTTTGATTTAGGCATAGGATGCTCACTCACTCACTATGGTTATTTAATCTAATCATGATGTTCTTTTCATGTTTTCCTGTTAGCTTAATTGAGGTCATTATCTGTCAGTATAACTTACATAAAATATGATGACATTGATAATGTTGGCAATATTGCAAAGAATAGAATTAAATACTGGATGAAGATATGGAGGGGAAATGACATAATGAATTTAGTGTAGCTATACTGGACAAGGTTAACCGCTTCAATAATGAAAAAAAAAGCATGTGAACACAAAAAATGCTACTTGTTTTGCAAATATCACAATAAAATTTTTATATATTTATTGAATGTTTATAGAACTGTTAACACATTTTAGATTGTCATCTGAATGATACACAATTTAATGATCATGGCCGGCGTATACAAAGTATTTTTAAAATACACATTGTGCTACACTGCTTCCAATGCCTTCAAGCTTGAAATATTGAACCATTATAAAAAACCAAGATGACCAACAGAAAGGAGGGATTTTATTTGCCAGAACTTCAACAACGGTAAATGCCTTGTTGTTAATGAGAATATTCAAACCATTGAAAACTCAGTGACATGACCAAGAAAGTAATTTTAGAAAATATACAGTGCAAATCTCGAATATTTTTGCTGGATTTTATAAATTAGAAATATTGTTTTTTGGTGGTTTAGAATGAGATATCATTAAACTATTCCCTAGTCTAGGGGAAAGTTAAAACAATGCACATGAAAGCAGCTGTTCATAAACTGCTTTCTTTACCAAATGAAACAACTTGTATTATTTTTGTTTTGGCTTATCATCATGGTAGTCAATTTAGTATAGCTAGCTCTGTAATCACATAAATGAGAAATACATGAACATTTTCCTTCGGACTGATATTTGTTGTCTCAAATGTGTCACATGTATTGTTTGGTGGACACAAACATGTTTAAATAACAACTGTTAGAAATTAGCTAATTTTTCATTCTAAGATATAGGGAGAATTTTCTACTAAACAAGCTGCAGGAAGTTCTGAGTTAGATATCGTTAGACTCAGAAACAAAGCTCTTTACTATTCACTTTCAATGAATACTCTCTTAAGATTCTTCCTTCCCACTACTGAAGGGAATAACAAAAGTCTCCTTTATTATGTGGAGAGAAAATCTCATATGACTAGATGAAAAAAAATCCCAGCCAAACAAAAAAAGAAACCAAATGTGACCATTAATGATTGGTAATACCTCTGAAATTGCCCTGTCATTTCTTGGAAATCTCTCTGAGTACATGAATCTTTCAGTTGAATACTACCTGATATAACACAAAGGCTAAAGAGCGGTCAAAGTACTGAGGGAATATAAAACATTAATACTCCATAAAAACAAAAGAGATCAGATTGTTACAAATCTGAGAAATAGAACTGCAGAGGGAGTAGAAGTGAGTAAAGTAAAAAAAATGTGAACTGCAAATACTTCAGAATACTGAATAAGGAAGAACATGAATAATTTTGAAAGTGTGTTTGTCATTCAGTTGTAGAGCACAAGTGTTTGATTACGTCTTTTTTTTTCTTTCTATCTTTGTTAATGTTCATCACTTGAGGAACACGAGAACTAATAGTTCTCCTTGCTGTTTTAATTATTTTAATTCTAACAGCATTCAAGAAATTAGTTATTGATTTTGTTGACATTTATAGCTAATCAATTTTTTCAGTGCTTCAGAATAAAGTATGTGTTGCAATGCTCTTTGCACAGTGAAATTCTTCAAACAACCTATAATAATGCGGACCCATTACTAGAGCAAGCCAAGATTGTTTCTGTTTGGAAAATGCCAATTCAGTTAAATCAGATTTTGCAATAGAAATTTATTGCTTCCAGCAGTATATATGAAAATTTATTTTGCAGGTCTCGTGGTTTAACCCCAGCCAGCAAACAAGCCTCATTCAGCTGCTTGCCCCCTTCCCCACTAGCAGGATTGGGAAGGGAACTGTAAGGGGAACAGTGAGAAAATTCTCAGGCATACAGTTTCATAGGTTAGGCAAGAGCTGCACATGCAAGCAAAGCAAAACGAGGAATCATTCACTGCTTCCCGTGGGCAGGCAGGTGTTCAGCCATCCCCAGGAGAGCAGACCTTCATCACCATCAGTCCACATTCCTCCCCTTTCTCCTTCCTCCCACTTTATATACTGAGCATGATGTCATATGATCTGGAATATCCCTTGTGTCAGCTGTGGTCACCTGTCCAGGTGTTTGTCCTCCCAACCTGCCATGCAACCCCAGTGTCCTTGCCAGTGTGACAGGACAAAGAGCAGAAAAGGCCTTGGCTCTGTTTAAGCCCTGCTCAGCAAAAACAAAAACATCTCTATATTATCAGCATTGGGCTCAGCACAAATTCAAAACCAGCCACTGTGAAGAAAATTGACTCTACCCCAATCAAAACTGTCACAGAGGGGAACACATTTGTGGCCAAATGCGAGGAAAAAAATCACATATTAAAAACCAGTCTGGTGGTTAGGTCATAAGCCTGAGGTATGATAAGCCAGATGAAATTCCTCTTCTCTCAGATTCATAGCATGTATTTAGATGTCTCACAGGGTGATTGCCCTAGTCATTAGGGCAATTAGTCATTAGTCTATACATAGGCTTCTTCCTCTCTACGGCTTTGTATACTGTTGTGTACTTTGCCCAGTCTTGAGCCAAGAGACCCGTCTTAGTGCTTTACACACTCAAAAACTTGTCCCATCCATCTTCATCTGTAATCAAATATTTTATTTCTCCTTAGTTTGAAGGTCTTCCTTTAAGTTCTTGAAACATGATGAAATGGAGAGAAATCTGCAGGTATTTTTCCATCCCTTCACTTTTCAGTAAGTAATGACTCACAGCCACTTGCTTTTAGCATAAGTTATGGGTCTAAAGAGGATTACTCTAAAAAGCTCTGAGAGCCCTTTCCAAAGCCCCATGGAAAACAAAGAAGTTCTTTGATGCAGCTGACTTCACAGAGTGGAGACTTCACAGACTTACCATGACTCGCAGTTCACAGATAAATAAATTCAGGGCAGATGAGTTGCGGGTTTGGTACACCAAACCCTCAGCTCTTGTCTCCTTCATGAACACCAGCTTTTTGCGGTTCAGCTGGTGGTTGCTAATTTATTCTCTATTAGCAAACCTCCGATCCCACTAACTTCTCGACAGCGTTTCCAGCTGAACTGCTTTCTGAAGTTAGGTTCTTCATCATTTAAGGTAGAATTAGGAGAAAATATACACTTTTGGGATCAAGGAATACATGTTTTGCAAGTTCCACTTGTAGGTTTTTTTACAATTTATAAATAATAACTTCTGAGAGAATGAAGCATTTATTTCTTTTTCTTTTGGGAGACTGTAAATATATCAAAAGTGCTTATTGAGGCCTTTTGGAAACACAATCACTGCGTTTGTGCTAGGAATCTAAATAGATCAGGAATGGGTTCAACAGCTCTCTGTGATTAACAGTACTGTTAATTGTTAGCATGATCCCTGGCCTGGTTTTGTTCTGTCCCAGCTGTGCCTGGGCACACTTAGGGAGTCACTAGGGACAGAAGATCGTTCCTAATAGGCCATTTGGACCTGGCTGCTCTGTTCTGGGAGGGAAGAGTGCTTAGCTCTGTGGACCAGTAGGAGCTGCACACTGCCAGCTGGCCTCAGGTCCACAGAGTGATCCATGGCCCATTTAGTTTACTGGTGTAGATGCAGCCAGTAGAGCTGTGGCCAGCACAAGAACAGATGAAGCAGAAAAGTTTCAGTAGTCAATATTATTTTGACCTCAATATGAGCAGTACTTCAAATTGTCTTTTCCTAGACCTGCATAAAAGGTTCTATTCTTGAAAATATAATTCTGAGGTAATAAAGAATTATGCTAGCCCTTTTAATTTAAACTGCCCAAGCTAGGGAGTGCTCTAGGGAAGCATTTACATGGTGCTCTGAGTGATTTCATAGTTATCTATTCAATTATGTTCACTTCATAATAAACTCTGCCTTGTAAAAGTAGGTAGTGCTCTACCTTGTTCTAATTAATGAATCAGTTATGGACAGTTAATGGACAACCTGCAGAGTCAGAGTATGCTAATTTAGAGAGCATCTAGTTAATTTCGTGAAACATAACTGATGCTGTTCAAGCTGCCCAGCATTTGGAGTGATAAAGTAGTCCTTCCAGACAGAAACTGATGGTCACTGTCAGAAAAGCTGGCATTAAAGTACTGTTTCTTTAAATCTGTCACAGTGCTGAGACATATTACCCTTCACAATGATGCTTCTTTAAAGACATTTCATTAATAATACATCACAGACATGAAGAGGATACCCGTGATTGTGTATTAGGATATAGTTCCGAGGCAGAGCCTCCACATACGGCTCTTGGTGCTGAACCCATTCTTGTGTATTGACATCAGACAGTTCTGGGATCCTGAGGCCACAGTGGATGTGCAGTAACTACAGATATAAACAGGGAGCAGAGTACAGTGCTGGCAGGCACTCAAAAGTTTGTGTGCCTGTGTTTTGGAAGGGAGGGTAGCATGGGTACCCGGCAAGGCTCTCAAAATTACTCTAGTCAAACAGATGTCTTCCAGGACATGGAACTCAAGTGATGTCATACATAAAACAGGTGACGAAAATGTGTAGTGGTAAAATGGAATTTGGATAGCAAATAGCTAAATAGAAAAAAATAAGTTACATTTAGTGCCACACTGTAAGCAGAAAAGCTTCTAGGGATTTAATTGCTTGGTTTGCATGATCATCAGGGAAAGCAGTTAAAGAGAATGTTACAGGGAAGATAATTTATTTCTGCCCCTTGCAGAGCATAACCTCTTGAAAAATAATAAGGATCAGGTATTATCAGAAATAAAGACATTCAGACAACCTGATTAACTGATGAGCAGCAGATCCGGAGCACAGGACTGTACATGTGTCTGAGTGCTGGAGTTTGAGAGTGAAACTGCCGAGAGTATAACAGAGGTTTGTAACTTCTAATTAAAGTGACTGGTAGTTCTTAATTCTCAGGTTTGCATGAGTGTTTGAGTGGATGATGTGTATGTCTCCAAAATTGCTTCGAGAAAGATCTTGAACACTGAATACTGACAAGTTTTCTTTGAATAACTGGTACAATGGTTGAAATAGTGATTCAAGTATAATTTCTAAAACTTCCTGGTGAAAGGAAAATAAACAAGCTTGACTTCACACAAGAATACAATGGGGGTTTGGCTCTAAAGACTTTCCAGTGTATATAAACAAAATGGTAGGCAAAATAGGATTGAAAACATTGAATGTGATTTTGAAAGTGCTTGCTAAATCCCACACAGAGACACCTTGGGGCAGCTAAATAATGATTGGTTTATAGGTTTATGGTACTGTCATGGAGTAATAACCTGGTGAGGGATACAAAAGGCATTCAAATTTCATCAAAAAAAAGAAAGTGAGGTTGCCTGACCTTTTGTTTCATTTACATACAGTTTAAAATGTTCATACACAAGGAAAGAGCAAAAAGGTGGCAAAATCTGTATATGACACAGCTATTAATATTAATCAACTCAGGAAACTTCAGAAAGACCTAAGAACATTAGAATAGCTATACTGGGCCAGATTATAAATCAGCTTTCTCCAGGACTCTATTTCTGTTAGCAAATGTGTAGGAAAAGAACATACCAAGAAGAAAGGCAAACATTAATATTTCTCCTGGTATACCTTCCTAGCTTCTAGCTATCTGCAGCATAGAGACTTACCAAGCCAGAATATCCATCTGAGACTTTGTATTTAATAGATTCAGGGAATCTAATGAGTTGTGCAGCTTGATGGCAAATGAAATTCAATAAAGATAAATGCTAAGTAATGTATATTCCAGTAAATAATTTGATTTATACACATTACTGAGTTTTAAATTAGCTGAAGTCACTCTGGGAAAAAAAAAAATACTAAGGCACCAGTGTGAACCCTTTATTCTTTGTCATTTGTATATTAACTACTTGTATTGCACCAAAATCTCCAGACACTGATCAGGCCTCTAGTGTGCACATCCATTACACACAGAGAGCAAAAAGTCTGTAGCCTGAAAAACCTTGCAATCTGAGTGTAGCAACAGATAGGCAGATGTGGGAGAACAAGGAAACAATGCGGCAATATTGATCGGAAGGATAAGCAGTGGTGTCAGATTAATTGACCTTTGCTCATTCTGCATTGGTGGTCAAAAAGGAAACAACATGTTAGCGTGTATAATGCCATTACAAGAATCGATGAGTTCTAATCTTACCATCTCAAAAGGCTACAGTAAAACCAGAAGGATTTTAGAGCCAGAGGACAGAAATTCGGAAAACAGAAATGTGGGATTCAAAGGTGGGAATAGTTAATTTAGATGGGGAAATGTGGCTTCAAGACGTGAAATGATAAAGAAATGAGTAATAATGACATGTAAAGACTCTGTCAAGTGGATGTCCATAATTAACTATTTACTTATGTAGAGCACAGCAGACAAAATTTCAAACAGCATTTGAAATGTAATTTTTCCTCCCACACTGCATACTTAATATATGGAATGAGCTGTTATTGTCTGATGTCACTGTGACTGACATCAGTTCTCGTCAAACTGGAGTTGCAGGTTAATCTGGATAATGCCATGTGTAATTGTGATTCTCTTCTTTTATTAGTGCACATCGCTATGCATCCGGGCATTGTCCAATCACTGTCTCGTTCCAGGAAGGACATGAAAATATTTTCCTCATGGACAGTTTACCCAATAATTGTTCAGCACTGGGTTTCTTGCTGCTGCCTCTGAAGCTCTTAATGCTAGATACCCGATGTGAAAATAGGACACCAGGTGAGGCTGGTCTGATGTAGACCCAAAATTGCTGTGACCTTTAATGAGAAATTTTATTAAATTTCAAAATTGAGATTGCAACGTATGCCTGTAGATAACCGGCAACATTTAATTTTTTAACCTGCATTTGGTTTTCTGTTCTGGCTCACTGCTGGACTGCAACTGATGTGAATGTCTTTCCTTCTCGCTCCCTTTTCTAGTACTGTGGAAGGAGGGAGAGGAGGGAAAAATGGCAATGTTGAGCTGATTTAGCTACAAATGGTACCGCTGACTTGACTTCAAGAACAATTAGAATCTGCACAATGAATAATTCAGCATTTTGTCACTTCAGGGGTTCCCCATTCTGCCTTTATAATTCAGAACACTTCCTCCCCTCCCCCTTCTCATTAAGGAGAAATTGTAGCTGGAGAAGCGGTCTCCAGGGTCTGCCTGCTGCTTACCATGCAGGTGGCATTCCCTGGGGGCTTGTGGGCAGCCCCAGCTGGAGACATGGACTGTGTGCATGTGGGACCTCTATGTAACACACGGCCTGGCCATGCTCACCCAACTACCAAACTTAAGCAGGCATTTTCTGTTAAAATGGTTTTTCTTATTCCCTACATTGTTTGAGGAACAGGATGTAGTATCAAATTAAAGGGAGATTGCATTATCTGACAATACTGGAGTGCTAATAATTAACAACAAGCTTTATATACATTTTTTTTTTAATTTTTTTTTTTCTCTAGCAGACAAAACTGTTACTCTGTGACAACAGGGTCTGATTAAAGACAGGAAAAATGAGTAAGAGATGAGTGGGCAGACGGGCACATATTATAAGTGCAACAATTTTCTAGCACTTATTTTATCTGAGGAGCTGAAGACCTCTTGTTGCCTTTCAAATGAAACTGCAGGCATTCAACGATGTTTCTGTATACAAAACACCCAAATAAACAAACAAAACCCCTTGTCTGCAAAAAACTCTTTTCAGCTCTTGCTACTATGGTCAATAGGAGCATTGCACTGCAGTGACAAAACATTGAAAAAGAAAACCTGCACTTAAAGAAAAGCTTTAAAATAGGCTTCCAAGGACAGCATATTGTTCCAGCTCAGAATAGAGCTCTGCTTTTTAAAAGTCAGGGTTTGCAAGTCAGTCTATTTATAGTACCAAGGTTATTATTGCAGTGTTCAAATTTATATACAAACCACTAAATATTATAAGGGAATAGTCAGTGTGACCAGATGAATGCTTATATTTTGTGATTTGTTTATGTATTTTTTAAAAAATTGTACAGGCACTAAGCATAGTTTCTAGCACATGTTTTAAGGAATTATTCAAGCCACATTGTGGTCCATAACAAAAATGGGGCCAAAATCATTGCACCCGATTGCTGCAACTGAGATATTAGTGAATCTTTATTCGCTTTAATATTTTTCTGTCTACATATCTATTCCCATATAGACATCTTTCTCACATACTTAGACAAGAGTTCACCTTGCCGAACATCTCTTCAGAGCTCATGGGCCACTTCAGTCCCTTCAGAGCACAGGGAATGTGATGCAGATTCTAGGCTGGTTGCAGATTAGGGCAGATATATTTCTTAGCACCTGTTCTGCAGTCTTGTCTTCCCAATGCGTCCCTTTAGCAAAGAACTCATGTGAAATACAAGTAGTGGTTTGTTGAATTATCTTAGAGCTATGGTTTCGTACGCTAAGTCTGCTCTGTCTGTGAAAGGAGCAAACTCCTCCTTTGCTGCCAGATGAGAACTCTTCAGTCACTCATTGTGGTCATCTGGATCATGACATTCATCCTATTAAAAGGCAAACCCGGTGGAAAATAAGTGTTTTTCAGCAGAATGGTCCCTGCAGTGTCTGATTGCTTGGTGATACAGTGCTGTCATGGGGTGGGAGTGGACAGGAATACTGCATGGGTTGGAGTCAAACATGCATTTCAGATCAGCTTCCAGCATTAGGCCGCTGTACCCTCAGTTACTTCCTTTCATATGCTTCTATTCCAGGACACCACAGTGTTCCTAACACACCAGCTAAAGGTACAAGATGATTGTTGTTGGTACTCTCCAGTGCTGCTGAGCCTTAGTTTATAAGATGTTAAATATTGTGAATATTGAAGTCCGAATATACCCCTGTGGGTATATTCAACACTGCATTTGGTAGGAAGTTGTGCTACAGAAAATGGCTTTCAGGAGTTTTTACATACTTGTAAGGCTATTTGTAATGTGAAGTTGACTTGTCTAGACAGTAGAGGATAACATATGTCTTCAACATTACTGACAATTTTGCCAACTTTTAGGATTACAACACTTCTGCAGATAAGGCTATAAGAGTAGGTTGTTTCATGAACCACAGAACAGATGAAATTAGTCATTAGCTGTGACTACCCAAAGCTGTGCACGTTTGTGTTTGCCAGTCAGTACACTTGGCTGACTGGCCAGTAGGTACATGTGTTCTGCTGCCAAAACAAGACATTTAACAGATGAATTCTGCCTGTCTTTCCCTTTCTGGTGTTCTCCTTTAACCGAGCAATTTCTTCATGGAACTTGCAGGAATTTCATTGTTTTTGACACCTCAACTTCTCTTTCCAATTCACTGAAAATGAATCAATAATGCAAAATGTGGTAAGTGTGGTCTGACAAGGAAATGTACCATCAGTTAAGCTGTATATGCCTTAAGAAACTGACGTCACAATACGTATTAAAAATAAAATGTTGCGGCAATATTGCAAAGATTGAAACATAATGTTCATACCAATTGTTACACATCTGAGCAGAAAACAGTCAAGATTTGAAAGAATATCCAGTAGCTTTTGTTTCAGGGTCTTATTTCCATGTCTTTTTTGTCTGTACATTCCTATTGATGTTTAACCACTCTCCTGTATATATCCAATCTCTGTTTTTTACTGCAGATCACGTAACTTTAGGCGATGACAATATTATTATGCTAATATTGTTATAATATGCTATTAATCATCATTATATAAATATTTCATAATTTAATTGCCTGAAATGACAAGCACCATAAAAATCTTATAAGAGGAACTCCACATGAGTAGAGACAATGCAGTCTGTTTTCCTGCTCCGAAAGATTTTATCCTCAGAAGCCTGTCTATTTCTTCCCATTATGTCAGGTAACCTGATAAAGATACTTTCTACAAAGTCCATTCTTCTCATGTTCCAACAACTATTTTGTCTACAACCCTCCTGTGTGATGACTAACAGTGCAGTCAGCCCCTGAGCTATGCTGCTTTGTGTGGGGAAACAAGTTAGCTGATTTTGGGACTTCTGAGGCCAAATGCAGCTTAGGATAAAATTTGTACTGCTTTAAATTATTTAAAGAAGCAAATTTCACAAGAAAGCAGGCCTTAAACTTTTTTCTCTAGTCCTAGCATCTCTTCCCTCACTTTTGTCCCAAATATGTTCCTCCCCATGTATGTGTTTTCAAAAGGCCAGCTTCATTCTCTTATATATTGCATCTCAGCCTGTGGATAGTCTATTCTTAATGAAGTGCTAAGCTCTCGTGTGTTTCTGGTTGACAGCTAGTATGTCAATATATAAACCATCTTTAAAATGTATTAATATTTTCTCATTGTCTCCCTTAGTTTTCATGTGTATTTTCATATTTATATCTGTTCTCTTGAGAGATCATAACTTTTTCCCTTGTTTGCATAAAGAGCATTACCATAGGCCTGGGGCCTGCATGTGATAGGGAGCTCCTGTACATTAGTACAACGTTGGGACAGTGGATACAGGAGGGTAGAATAAACCCTCTATTCTAGTGGTGCTAAAGAGTAGAAACAGAAGTGGAACTTTCTCATCAATTCTGCATGTTTTTAAATCATAAAAGCATAGAATATCTGTAGGTGGAAAAGACCCATAAGCATCATGTAGTCAAAGACCCAACTATGTAAATACATACATGTATGTATGTGTATGTAAGAGAGAAAACAATATTCAGTATATTTCCCCTTATCTTGAATTTTGTTGTGGTGATTCTGATTTTTAATTCCAAAACCCTGTGAACTGTGTCAGTACCACTGACAGATGGCTGAGGGAAAGACACTGAGATCTACACAGTAAAAACCGTTTAGATGGAATGGCTGAATTAAGCATGCGCTTTGCGAAGTTGGGAAGAAGATAACAGAATGTTATGACTAGCACATTTCAACAATTCACTTTTAGAAATGTCAATTGCTCTGAGTTAGTCAGAAAACAACAGCCCCCGGCTGTGCCCAGACCCTAACCCTGAGTTTGAAGGACAGTCATGGCTAGCAGTTGCCAGCAAGTAGTAGGTGTGATGCTGAACACCTCAGAACTGTTTCTCATTCTACATGTGCCTGGTGGGAGCCACCACTGCAGGTTATACACTGTGTGCCCAGTGAGTTCAGACCACAAGCAAAATGCAGACTGATGTCTTAGATTTCACAATATCTGGAATAACTTTAATACAGACCTGACATCCAGTGTCTCAGCTCATTCAGATTCTTTAAATGGTCCTGTCTTTCCAATTTTGGATCCTTCTTTGTCACAAAAACAGGACTGTCCTCACCGAACTTCTCCCATTAGCACCACACCATGTTAATCTTATGACTAATATAAATTTTTTTAAAGTAATTTGAACAAGAAGTCATTAGATAAATAATTCTACCCATTTAAATTGCTCCTATACAGAAACTCATATATTCAAATATCCCCCTAAACCTGGGCAGCAATCCAGACTGTCTTCTCCCACTCCACTTCCAAGTGACATGGAAGAGTTTCACAGAGGTTGACACTTCACTGCCTGTTTAGGAACTAGAGGCTCTGGGATAAATGTAGTAGATGACAGTTTTACAACGAAAGAGAAGAAAAAAGCTTTAGTTAAAATAAGTAATAGACCTATTATTATTATATAATTATGCCAAAGGATGTTGTGGATAAAAACAGGCTTTTTCTTTCAGTGGAAATTGTACAAATGGAGGAAATATCCTTTGGAGATTACTAAATAGACTGCATATGTAAATTTGACAGATCCTCATCTGCAGGAAATAGGGGAAAATGCAGTTATTTCCCTGTTCTTGCACTTGGTGGCCTGTTCTTGCCCTCTTCTTCCATTCTCCTGGTGTAGGCTTATGGTTACTGGGTTAGGTGAATTCTTGGTCTGAAGCAGTTAACCTGTTCCTGCCTACTTTAACTGCTTAGTCCTGTGAGCCCCTGAGTTCTGTAGGTGGCTTTTAGTCTGGTGTGGAAGTTCATTACATGTATGTGTTTTCCTCCAATGCAAATGCAGAATCAGATGAACCTTCAGTTCCTTCAAGAAATCCATTCTCCTTCAAGATTTCCAAACAAGCCAGCTAATCAACACTTCTCATACATTGCTTAGGCACTGGGTGACCTACTGCCCAGGCAACTCATTGTCTCTGACATTTTTGAATGCTAGCACACACTCAGTCTCCTAATATATCCCCAAAGCTGCAGCTTTCTTTTTGTGAACAAAAAAGCTTGTTCGGATGCCAAAAATATTTCTGCCCAGACTGTAAAAAAAATCCCTGATTTCCAGCCCTCACTAAGAAGTGGAACTGTCCTGTTTTGTTCAGGCTTTTCTCCTTGAGGCACTTAGCATGTATCACAGAAACCTGAAGCTTTTTCTTCCACTTTTCTCCAATTTTACAAGCAAACCCACCCTGACACACTGTATGACAACTACCAACCTTGCAGCTTTGGAAGATTAACTGAGAAGCCCCACAGAGCCTGCTAACATCATATAATTGACTGAGGAAGCACTTCTAAGGAGTTGTATAAGGAACTCCCCCCCCTCTAGACTCTCATCATTGGCTGTTTGCTTTAGAAAAGATTTTTTTTCTGGGAAGGGAAGGGCACAGGGAGTGGGAAGGAGAATCAAGCCTTGACTGCACTTTTCACTGCTTTCAGAAGGAAAATCTCAGCAATATTCATGCAGACTGTTCTTGTTTTGTCACTTGTCTGGATTGTTTGCCTCTGCTTGGAAGAATTAAAGCATTTTCAGAAACGTAATCTTATCTCATGAGAGGGCAATTAGACATTTTGTAATCCTATCACCCCTGTCCTGAAATTACCATGCCCAGTTAGCAATAATTCTGCTTCCAAGAACAGAGTGGGCAGCAGCACAGCATGAATTATTTAACTCGATTCTGTGCTTCCTGTTTTCAAGTCACTGGAATAATACCGGCACCACAGACAGTAATTATCCCCAGCATAGAGTAGAAACAGTTAATGGAACCTGCCTTTTAAATCAATATTATTAATTCAAGGAAAGAAACAGCATGTACTATCTGACGCCTATGGAGTTTTGATCTGGGCTTGATGTCACGCTGAAGTAAGTGGTTACCATGGAGACTGGAGCTTGTGTCTGCCTATCCCTCCCTGCCAGTGAGCTGTGAGGAGTGTTTCTGGAGAGGAAGTGCCCATCTGTAGTCAATCACTATTGTTCTGGCAGAGCCACATGCCGGCCTTGCTGCAGCCCTCCAAACTGTGTCACGACACAGCAGTGTCAGTTCCTCTGAATAAAGACTCCCTGTTGAACCAGATTTATCCACTCTGTCATTTTCACTGTCAGTTGATTATCTGCTTGTATTTTCTGGCTGTGTTAATGCAGTCTCTTAGCACTGTTATCATAGAATCCCTACAGGTTGATATCTCGCAGTTCTGGATGGATCTTCTTGTGTTTGCTTGCTTTCTTTGTCACTCTCTTCACTTAATCAAGGGCAAGCACCCATACTACATCAGCCACTTTGCTTGTTTTCATTCCTCATAGATGCAGAAGACCTTGAAAGCCTGAATATGCTTTCTCCCCTGTACAAATTTGTAGCAACCAAAAACTGCTTGTAATAGATCCTTTTCTTAAATCATCATTATTAATTGTCAGCATATGTTTCTGGAATAAAGACTGGCAGTTTGGCACAGTCCACCATGATTATTGAATATACCTGTTTATTAACCAATTAAGTAATGGGCTAGTATGCCAGTGGCATATGAAATCAGGGTATTATTACTAACTGGAAGATGTCAGACAAAATTGCTTCTGCTACCTGAAGACAATGCAATGAGACATCTTCCTGAATACCAGGTGGAGTTCATGGTCTTATTTTATTTTCCTCCTTAAGTACAATACTCAAAGTAATGTCTGATAAATTTCTGCCAGAAATTCCGTGAATTGACTGTCTTGAATATGGTGCACAGAATGAATCAACTATGATGGAAGCAGAGGATTTATTTAACTATTTTCCCCTTTATTTTACTTCTCTTTCCCCTCATTTTTCTCTTCTTTATCTCTTTTGTTTATCTCTTATGTCAAGTAAAGATGCATTTGAGCTATCTAGGGTTCTCATTGAAAGTGATGCAAGAGGTTTTCAGAACAGCCACTGTGTGTATCCTCTCTGCTATCGTTCTTGGAGATGACTGAACATTTTTATCAAGAATCATCAAAATGAATCAGCTTTAAGCAGATACCTGGCTTGGAAAACTGCAGGAAAAATAATTAAAGTTTAATAAATTCCAATAACAATAAACATTTTGATTGTGAAGAATGTGCCTGCCAGGGGTGCTGGGTTCTTACCTAGGCACCAAATATTGTCTACGTACACTGCTACCAGTGGTAGGTCGATTACCACTTGAGTACTCCCAGCCTGGGTACAGGGGTAGCATTCAAACCTCAGCTTGCATTGTATGCTAACTTTCCTAATTACATGATGAATGCATTTTCATATTTGCAATCTGCCCTACTGCTATAAACAACACAAACATTTCTTTATTCCAGATGGAGTGGTTCAGGCAGGGTTGCTGTGGAATTGTGATCACCAGCTGCAGGGATGCACAGGAAAAGAACGACGACTTTCCCTCACTACTACCCCCTCCAACATGTTTTATTTATATCTCTTCCATTCCAGCTGGCATGCACACTGGCAACTCTGGGATCTCTGACCCTGGACTAAACTGCTGCAGGGCTGATCAGGAGACTTGGCAGGTACTTGGTGAAGCTGAACTGCTCACCAAATGCTCTAATTTTACTGAATCTATGAAATTTAAGAGAAGTTTGAAAGGGATGTTTCTGGATATTTATCAGTTCTATAAGCAGCATGTTTTTAGATTTCCAAAAGAACTGTCCTATCATGTGATTTTTCATTGTATTTGTGGGGTTTGCTGTGTTGTGAGGTTTGACTGATGATTTTTGAGCTTTTGAGGCAGCCAGTTTGGATGAAGAGTCCAGCCACACCTACACAAACAAAGCTAATTTGCAAATAGAAAAGCAGTATATCTGAGCTAAGCAAGGAAACATAAGCTTTCACTTTGGAAAATAAGTGGAAAGTTGGATTCCTGGTCATGGGGGAAACAAAAAGCATTACTCTCCAGGTGAAAATCCCTGGTGCTTGGAAATCACATCAAGTTAAGGTTTAACAGGGAAATAAACAATATTTGTAGAGATGGATGAACATATTTTAAAGTGTATTTAAAATATCCATCAAAAATGCATAGAAATTGGCATATTGCCACAGAGTATGTAAATGCTAGTGAATTTTCATTTTGTCAAGGCTTTCAACTAGCATCATGACAAAGCATCTAGACAAGTTTACTTTCTTCTATGCAAGGTTGGGAGTTTTTCACCTGATTGACTGAAAAGCCCAGGATATCAACTACAGGAGACCTTGGCTATTTGTTTTTTTAACAATTGCTCAGAGTAACCAGATATCTGAGATATCTGGGGTTTATTGGATCTCCAGCTTTAATGCCACCTGTGAAGCGATGAATCCAACTCTGTGTGGGCAATTCATAAATAATTTTGGTAACTAATGTGACATTTTTGATGAAGCAGGACATACGCAGGTAAAAATCATATGGGATTCTGGACAAGGATACTTCATCCTCTAAATCTGGAGTTCTCACAGACTACTTGTCACACTTGAACCACAGTCATTGATTTAAATTAAATATGTTCCTTGAGCAATGTTCACCTCTTCTACAAGAGATGATTAATTCTACATGGAGGAAACTCTCTTGTTTCTCCAGCCTGAATTATTTGGTTTTTTTTTTCTCTCTACAAAACTACCACCAGGAAAGAGATACAACTGCTGAATGCAATTGTAGTTCTTTTTTTTTTTCTGTTTAATCTGGTCCATTATAAGCAGGGAACTAAGAGTTTTCATAACCTGAAGGAGCCTGTATGTAGGCTAACAAGAAAATACGCTGGTGCTGGTCAACAATTTTGCGACACTGGGGCATGAAGCATCTTTCTGTTTGCTTTTTCAGAAATTTCACTTCAGGATTCTTTTAGAGTAATGCAAAGCATTCGAGCCCCTTTGGGATCCTACATCCTGTAAGTCCTGGGACTTTGGATTGTAGAAATGCTCTCTAATAACAAAGCTCCCTACCTTTGTTGGAAAGCTTTTCTATTTCAGTCTTTCCAAATAAATTAAAAAAAATTAATTAATGTAAATAATTTAGTTTTATGAACATTACCAATTAGTTTATTCATTTTATTTTTAGGAAGTCAATATTTTTAAACACATGGACAGCTATTAGCTTTTATATTATAAATATAGCAAAGACTTGAAGCTTTGCTCCAAACTCAAAATGAATGAAGAATATAAATATATTATTTTTTTTTGGTTTATTTTTTTCAGTCCATTTGTATTCTTTAGCATCTTTTCGATGCACTCAAAAGGACATGTTCAACCTCTGTCAGCAGCCATGGCCTATTTTATGTTCTGAAAAGTCTTGCTGGAATGGCCCCCTCAAGCAACAAATGGCCCAATTTATTTATGACAGTGCCAAAAAAACTATTTCCAGGATGTTCATAGGTCAAGAACTCCTCTGAAATAGAGAATGCCTTAAAGACCTATTGCACTGTTTATTATTTTGTGTGTGTGTGTTGCAGTCATGCCCCGAGGCCACAATCAAAATCAAGAAAGTTGAGGGAGATTGAAAGAATGATGATCTTGCTTGCATTTTGAGACTCTCCTCATAGATTTATTCATCTATGTACTGTCATCCCTCTCCTCTAAGTCATCAGTTTACCCTTCAAACAATTTTCTTAAAAAAAAAATCTCCGTTCATTAGCCTCCTATTTCCATTTTTTACCCGGCAGCTGTCTTGAGACCCCTATTTACCGTAGTGGTTGCATCCAGTAAAAGGATGCTTAAAATGGATGATTTATGATTTGTCTTTTTATATTCCTTCTTCTTTTACATGCATAAAAAATTGTATATGATGTGAATTAAGTATCTCAACAACTTCTCAGTCTTTTAAAAAAGATTTCAAGATCACTTTTTGCAGGTGGTCTTTGGGAAGAGAGGTACTGCTCTGTGTACAGAGCTGCAAGTCACTTAGGGAACTAGAGCAGTGTTCAACAGTCCTGATGAGAAAGCCCATCAAGTCAACTGCTTGTAATAAGATCCACCTCATTCTGTTTCTTTGTTTACCCATCTCCTTCCTGGTCCTTCCAAACGTTCCTTCTGATTTGACCTTTCCTTCAGTCATGCGGGTAAATCATTCTGGGTGACTAAAACCTGCCTTCCTGCACTGAGACATTTTACAGGGAAAGTAGAGTTTGTGAGCAAAGCACTGACTATAAGAGTATAAGAAGGACCTAGTGCTAGTGAATTTTTCAGGTTGTATTTTTTGTCAGAAATATAGATTTCCTTCTTTTTTTTAAACAAATCAATAGAAATCGCAGTACATATACTGTAACAATGCAATGATGTGGAAAAAGCCTATTTATGAGTAGTTAACACTTGCCAGTGTTTGCGAGATATGACAGTACTTCTACTTGCTTAGATAGCCTGAATTTGTAAAATAAGATAATATCTAACAATGAATACAGGGTGAATTTGTCATGCTTGTTCTTATTGATAAACACATTGCAAGGAATAACGTAACAAAAACAGACTTGTAGGTTCTGTAGTGGAACAAAATATATGTGAAATTGTTCAGGTCTCCAGAATTCACATTACTGTTTCCTGCTTTTGAGGAGGAAAGATGGGTCTGAAGGGACTACAGGATGAAGGGAAATATTTGATGTAATTTTGTGGAGATAGAAGAGTGATTGGGCAATAGGAATTAATCTATGTTTGTTCTGGTTTAGGGATAAGTTTTGTAGGGGTTAGCTAAGTTCATGCTCTGTTCATTTCTTCTTTGTGCACTCCGGGGAAATGACTATTATCCTTTAATTTACTTTTTTCTAGTGTAAAATTTTGTAATACTAGCTTTTTCTGTCCACTTGGTCAGACAGGGGTCCAATTACTCATTGTGGCTGAAATTTGTATTTCTGAAGTTTGATTCACTTGAAGTCTTTTTACACTTACATTCTGAGTAGGCATAAGCAGGGTGAAAAATGAGACTGCAGAGCACTGAGACCAGCAGAGTTTTCAGCATCTGCATGCAATAATGTAATTTGACTGATTTATATGGACCTGAGCCCAAAAACTACAGAAAGAAATCATTTAGGCCATATTAGCTGACACGTGGAAGATGTTCCTAATAAAAGTTATGATGATTACAATAGGCAATCATTTTCAGAAAAGCACATAGGCTTGTCTCAGTTTTGTGCCTTAGCTTCTGTTCCTCTAGCCAGTTTCCATCCCACTGTTTGTAAAACAGCTTGTACATCTTTAATAATCACTAATCACATAAAATTGGTGAAGAAAAATATCCAAAATTCTATTCATCTGTACTGCATGGAGGTTTGGTTCATGAGCCTCTGAAGAGAGAGAGAGAGAAAAAGCATACAAAGTGTACTGTATCTTCAGTACAATTCAGGTTACTACACAGAACCTCCTACTCACCACACATCAGTGAGTCACGCATGCTAAGCATAATGATTCCTCTATTTTTTTAATGTGCTCTTATGCTAATTTTCTCATTTACAATTATAAATGTTACATTCACTTTAAAAATTTTGCCAAAATCAAATTTCCAAAAATATATAATAATGTAACTGAATAATTTTGACTCGTTCTCAATTTTTTTTTATTTTTGTACATTAGTGTAGCTATATTACATTAACTTTGTTCAGCATGTGCTGTAACAAATTATTGGGAAAGATGCTATTAACTATATTTTTCAAAGATCTTTCTCTGTGATTAGGTTTTATATTACTAAATTTGAATTAAACATTGATC
Organism: Struthidea cinerea; assembly: GCA_013397865.1. Lineage (NCBI taxonomy): Eukaryota > Metazoa > Chordata > Aves > Passeriformes > Corcoracidae > Struthidea > Struthidea cinerea. Next base: position 544,980 of record VZTI01002660.1, read on the forward strand.
ATAGAACTGTCGAATGAAACTTCTACTAAAATATTGACTGAAAAAGATTCCTCTTCGATTACACCTATTATTCTTCTTTTTCCCCTGCTTTGGAGTTACATAACAGATTTCTTTCTGCCCTTTTTGATGTACTGTTCTTTCTTAATATTCCAGGAAAATGAGATTATGAGTTCACTTGAATCCAAAGACCGATTTCCATGTTAAAATGAAACCAGACAGCTATATAACATATACCACTTTCAATTACTTGCAGTGATGTACAGAGATGTAGCTCTATAGTTAAAAAAAAAACCCAACTCAATGAGCCAGAAGGAGGTTTTAGGTGATTTTTATGACCTGGATAAATGTCCACCCACAAAATTAGGTAAGGTGTTGGCAAAGGCAGTAGTATGCAAGCAAAAGGCAGAGTATTTTCTTGATAGTCTTTGAAGGATGATAAAATTGCATCTGGGTAAATTGAAGTTTTGCCCTGTTGTGTCTGAACAGTCTTCCTAAATATTACAGAATTTAAATTCAAAATATTACAACAGTGTAATAGTATGTAAAAGTTTAGCAAACTTTAAGATACTGTATTTTTTCACAGTTCAAATTTTCAAAGAGCCCATGGGTCTAGCTCTCACATGCAGTGAAATGGTGTTCAGAGGTGCCCATGGTTCCTGTAGCAGGATGGTAGCACTGAAGACTGTCAGAGTATTCTGTCCTCATGGCATGAAACCTCACAGGGAAACAGACATTCTGAGATGTTTGAAGTTATACAACAAGTGATGCTTAGTTGCAGACTTGACTAAAATTAATGAGAAAGTTTCTTTTCTCTTTGGAGAAGACCTGAACTTGCTTTGCCTATGGCCCAATTCAAGATGATACAAACAAGTTGTGGTCTGAAGGGCCTGTGCTTGATCTGCTGCGATAAGCCCTGATGGCAAACATGGCAGTGTGTGCTTTGGAGTTTGTAAACCTCCTGTTGTGATGAAGTGAAAGCAAAGCAAGCACAGGTCTAGGCACCACGACTGTAGATTTACAGTGCATTATGTAAGGCTGCGGCTCAAATACACAGTAGTCCCTTGAGCTGGAGGTAAGACTTTTGGAGATAAGGGGTTTCCCTTATTCAAACAGATAAGGGAGACAAGTAATACAAGCTAAATTAGTGAAAACTAAACACCATCATATATCCTAAGGAGCATTCTGCAATAACCCTCTTTTTTCAGAGACTGTTTGCACCCAGAAAAGACTCTTTGGGTGAGCCTACATAACTCATAAATCAAGTATTATGTATTCTGGTGCCTTTTTCAGAGTCTTCATGGTAATAGCACCCAATGTGTTCTGCTGCTTGTTTTCCCTGACAAGTCTTTCTGCTGTGTCTGGTCAGTAAATTGTACTGAGGTTCTCAGATGCTCCAAAACACAGGCTAAGTCAATACTGGTAATGATCCATTGTGAAATAATGCTAGGTCTCTTGGACCCTCTCACCACTTTAGTCTACCTGAAAATTGTTTCTTTTACTCTCAGAAAGTTGTGTTATTATCCACTGTACTCAGTAGAGAATCAGTTTTTAAAATATATTAAACGATTCAAGTAAGTTTAATAGATTTATAGAAATATCTATGCCTTTCTGTTGTCTAGAGAGGAAATTTAACAACTAGCTTAGATTAGAAGCTGAAGGCAGGCTTCAACTGGCTAAACATATGTATTTGTGCAATTTCTTGCCTAGAGTATTTCAGATGTCTGCAAAGCTGGTGAATATGATTGGTGGTGTAAATAGAATCCAGAAGGACCTAGAAATTGCTTGAACAACTCAAACAGCATTAGATATCCATGTTAAGACAGATTGAGACACTAAATTTACATGTGTACAGGAAGGTAACCGCATGTGAGCCAGCTGTTTAAGTTTCTGCTATAATCAATGAGAGTGCAACTCAGTTGCCTAACACAGGTACCTGAGGAGCCCCAGGGTACACAGCATAATCTCTAACTGCTGTAACCAAAGAGTGTGGGCTGCCTATAGGTGCCATGCCATACCTGACAGCCTTCAGCTGACATCCTGGACATCTGGGACATCTCAGATGATGCTAAACACCAAAGGTCATACAGAGATGATTGTCAGATCTAGTCCATATAGTGAGCAGAAGTGAGAAAGTTATTCATCTCACCCTGGAATCCATTTTGACCATCTCAGTAGCTCTCTGACTGGATTAGGAAAGACTATAACTTAGCTAAGACACTGAATGTACACCTGGTTGCATGTCTGACTTTGGAGCTGAAATCCACCCATAGCTGATGGAGTTCTGGAGTTAGGTGAGATGAATCCCTTTCTCATCAACCATGACAAGAATACATGACAGGCAATTCTCCCACCCCCGCATTAGCACCGTCATCCGCAGTTTGAAGAGGCTTGTCAGGCTGTTAGCAACAAGCTGTTTATTTAAAATGTCAGTTATGTAACTTATGACTATTTAAATAGTTTTTTCTTTATATTACAGTAAACTAGCATTATTTAAGAATTACTCTCACTTCCCACTTTATCCACTCTGAACTTTACGGAGTCCTGATTTTTGCTAAGGCATCAGTGAATACCGTACTTTAAGCAGTCTGATTTTTCAGCAGCTCTTTTTTCCTCCACTTTCCTTTTTTTTTGGGGTTGTTTTTTTTGAGGGAAAATACAATGTTTAGCAAAAACGGATCGCTTGGAATAATGCTATTGGCTATGCATCTTTTGGGAGAAATTTTTCTGCAATGTTTTCTGTGTGAAAGAGCCTGCGCATCCCTTAAACACATTATTTCATAGATGAAAACCTAGCAGACTAGATGACAACACCCTCCCCCCCAGTCTGTCAGGTATTGAACTTTACATTGGACCAATTCCAAAGAGTAGAATCATGTGAAGTATAGCACTAGCACAAATCAATGGTACAATTCAGTTAATCTAAACACTAGTTAGATCATATAGCCACACTCAGAAAACATAACTTTCATTAGAGTTGCTGGCATAGGGATTGTCATTGCTATCAGCTTAGATGTAAATTCAATGAGTTAATTCAGAATTTTATAAACATAAATGGAGAGATTGTGTGCTCTTGATACGTGGGCACTTTACGTACAGCAATTATAAACTCAAAGGTGGAGCAGTAACATGATCAAGCAAATGAATTGTCTTTAAGACAAAAACTGCTTATCCTTAGTTATGCCCCCATTCTTGCTCAGAAGTGTATCTTTAAAAGTCATTTCTGATTTAATCAGGCTGTTGAAATTCAGCATATGTGCACACAAAAACAGAGTGCAGGTAAAAAATACAGAACAGATTTAACTACACAGGGGCCCAGAAGGAAGCAAGGACCTGACCGTTTAAATTTATGTGTCTATTTACATGATTTGGATCTTCCAGAAGTGTATTTTTGTCTTCTCTGAAGAAGGGATATGTAAGATACAAGTAGTTTTCTTGGTTCCTTGATCTACACAACTTGTCAGGATTGATGCATGTGATTGGCAGTAGCAAATGAGACCCAAAAGCAAGGGGGAAGTGGATTAAATTGTGGCTTCTTAATTTCTTTCCTAAGGCACTGATGGACAAATGCAGCCATATGACACTCTGTGCTGTACTACACTGACAAAAACTAGCTCCTAAAACATAACAGATTTATTTTTACAAACAGATTTCCACCTGTATTTTGCACTTTAGCTAACAAACAGAAAATCATCAGGGAAATCACATTTACTTAATGCTCTTAAACCTCAGTTTACTCAAGAAGCATTCAGAAGACAAATGTTTATATAGTTGCTCTTTGCAGCCACGTTTGACTCCTGTATAGATGAGTGATAGATTGTATTTCTACTAGAATATTTGCCTTGTCATGTGTTACCCTTCCCTACTTGTTTGAATAAAAACCCACCAAAAATGTAGGGGGAAAGAAAGATGGAATAATCAAAATGGCTTCTTTCCTTTTCTTTAGCAGCATGGATAAAATCTTTTTTCCATTATTTTTTGTGTCTCCTAGATTTTCTCTTGTCCATTAAGGGAGCAGTATTCTAAAAACCCTCTTGTGATACTTATAAGGCATTATTGTTACTTATTAGACTGCTGGTCCTTCTTAAGACTGCTGGTCCTTCTGCTTTCTTTGACTTTTTAAGGTCTTAATATGCTCTCTGTCATCTGTGAAACTTACTTGTAACAGGAGATCAGATTCAAAACCTGTTTGGTGCTATGACTGAAGGCACTGTATGTGTGGATGGAGATACTCATTGAGAATATTGCTTGTGAATGTTAGTGCCTGCTATAATCACAGAGACAAAATCTCTGTGGCAGTCTCAGCCTCTGCCAATCTCTGTGCGCTGACTGCTTTTGGCAGAGACCTAGCCCGTTGCCTCTTCATTACACTCCTAATCATACAACACTGCACATCAGTTTTGAAGAATTGAAAAGTGGTTTTAGAAAGCAGCAAAAACCAGGAAATAGTGTGCCACCTTTTTCAGTGACCAAAATTGCCATAAAATTTTTTGCTTTCAGGTGACAGTGTATGTTATGAAATTTTGTAAAGCCTAAAAAGACTCAACATACCCTGAATGGTGCATGTGGCTGCAGAGACATAGAGCAGTTATAAAACCAACTCAGTAATCTGAAGTCAGTGCATTTATGCCCGTTAACCAAAATAAAGCATTTCTTATTGATCACCGAGGACAGTGAATGTCTGCTTGCGGTCCCTTACTTCCTGTGACATCCAGAGATAAACATGAAGGTTTTTCATCAAATTGATTTCCACATAAATGCAAACTTTCTCTTTCCCCTCCCTGTCTCCTAGTACTGCTGAAGTGCTCTTGTACATTCAGTGGTTTCAGGAATTACTTTTCTGTATGCCTATTTTGGGCTCCTGTTTTTGAAAAACTTGACAAAGGAATGGCTTACTGCTCTGAGCTCTGGTCTGCATTTGCTAGAAGCATACTTGCTGCAGCCATCACATCTGTCCGATACACATGAACTCGCTGTTAACGTGAAGAAGGGAGACAAATTACTCATCACAGAAGAAACAAGCACAAGTGGGCCCCAGAAATGCTGGCTGCTATATTTAGCTTATAATACTAATATTGGAACGTCATAGTTGTGCCCTCTTCCCTAATGGCAGCCCTGTGAGATTCTATCTAGATTTTATGATCTTATATGGAAAGTAATTCAGCTCTTTGGGGAACTATGCTGTGTGCATACAAACAGTGAGACTACTTACGTCTGTTCTCTGTGTTATCAGTACCATTAAAAAGTCACATCAGTCGGGAGGATATGCTGCTTTATAGTTTCTGCTTTTAATGTCTCTAAGGAAACAACTTTACTTATCCACACTTAACTGTGCTTGCCACATCTGCAATTTACTCACAGACGGGGCAAGGAAAATAGTACATCAGGAATTCTGTTCTTTATGTAAATGTATCAGTAAATGTATCAGTATTAATCGTCTTTGTGTTTTTTGAGACTCTGATTGAGAAAAAGTCCTGCATTTATGTTGGTTTCCATGGGAGTGAGCTGGTATGGAGGTACTGTGCCACAGGTCTGGTCAGCACTTTGAGGGGAATTTTACTGTTACTGAAGGCCAGAAGGACTAGAAAGAACTATGTTTTGTTAAGACAGATAATGAATAAGAGGGAAAATTATGAAAGAGTCTGAGGCTAAAATGTACATTAAAACCATTTGAGTTCTTTCCTTCCTTCTTCATTTCATAGAAAGACTCCTTGTGTTTATGGAATTTAAGGGGAAACATTTTTTTTTAGAGTAGAAATTCATACCCATGACAAGATAAAGAGAATTATTATTTTCACCTGAATGTGCTTCACCATGATTTATCAAGTGTCTTGAGGGACTACTTTTCAAAATGACAGCTTTTGTCACACACTGCTAATTTTAGAGCTTTCTAATTTTTTTTAAGCTTAACACATGTCAGGCCCAGCAGAATCTGGATGTGCCCATTATGTGAATGAGGTGGGCTTCAAAACCACACTGAAGCCCCCATGGACATTTTTAGAATTGTACAGCACTTTGGATGACATTGTTGGGAGTTGGAGGAGTTGGAGGGAGCTGGAGCTCCCTTAGTGCTTCTGGCTTGCATGGTGCACTTCATCTTAGCAGCCTAAATTTAGTAAAGGCTAAGGAATCACTATTTTGCTGAAGAGAAAAGGATTCACTAACCTGTGATTCTGTCTTTAGCAGTCCTGAGAGATCTTATTTGAAAGAGATGTGTCACGTCCTTTCACAATGGGACATTAACTATGTCAGTTAAAACTTCTGGGTTCCTGAACTACTGGTCAGAGACATACTGGTCTTGAATTATGGTAAGTTTTCTATAAATATATTTACCCAAAGCACTGTCTGACCAAACCTTTCAAGGATTCTTTCCAGATGGAAGATGTAGATCTTATTGTATTCATGGAAGACGTAATTTCAACACAACCCAAGCAGAAAAGAATTTAGAACCAAAGAGAGATTTTCTGACAACTTTTTTTCATGGAAGTTCAATTTATTTAAATAAATGCATAAATGTATAAGCAAATATTTTTATTTTAATAAAAGGTAGTCCTTTTTTTTCAGGAAAAGATAATATTGTATTTCAATATTTTAAAAATATCAAAGAACAATATATCATTTATTAATGTAACCAAAGAGGAATTGACATAAAATTTTCTTTTATAGGAAGTTAAAATGTCTTTGTTTCTAGCTAACTCACAATAGAAGTAGTGGTAATAACTGTGCACTGAAAGTCATCTATCTTTTAAGCAAACATTTCAAAATGATAATGGAAGAAAGGCAGTGCAACAGTTTATGTAGATTCCCTGTATAGAGTTCATATGAAGCTTCCATTTTTAGGGTTCATAGAAATATAACAGTAACATATGAAAGAATATTGTACAGGTAAAGATTACATCATAAGGGTTTACAGCTGCAACCTAGCTTGAGTGTGCATTTATAGGTACAATAAACCCTTTAAATTGCCTTTGTAGCATTTCATAATTCCTGTATTTAAAAGCATAAAGCTGAGATAATATTAAAAATATGACTCACAAACATATTTCTGAAAAAGGGTTAAATTGGTTTCGTTTGTGAAATAATATGTACTATAGGTATTCAATCCCCATATAGTATATTTTAATATGCTTATGAAAGCCTAGAGCTGAATGTAATTTAGTATGAATGATTATCTGTTAGAAAGTTCACTCATTATTAGCTGTTTCCCATTTGTTATTCCAGTCATACTGTCATGGAACCAAAAAATACTGCAATTCTTAGGTAAGCAGTCGTAACAAAATACATTTTCAGCGTGTAGGGGGAAAGTAAGTCCTGTGGGACAGTCACAGATTATCAGGGTGCTGAATCCCATGCTTGTGAATAATTATAATGCTCGCAGAAATAGGGACAGGCTTCCTGATAACCTGACAACAAAAATGCTTGTAACCGTGCCAGTTGTTAGCTGTGCTACAGCTATTGTTTTGACCAGTTTCATGTTTTAAGATGATTTTTACACTTTTTCTACACTTTGAATGTACAAAGACATTTTGGAAACTTCAGGGTCCTTGACAGAAGGAGACTGCATTGGATGGTTTCTCCAGGACCTTTTTCCACTCTCCTAGACATAAGTCAGGACAATTTCAGTGCTCCAAAGTGAGACGCTGCAAACGTGTTTATTTGGGGCTTAAAACAGATGTAAGCAGATAGAGGCTAGTGTGTTTTGCCTGGGACATGACATGGTCAGTATGATTGTGTAATGCAGACCCTTTTTACAAGCAATAATATCACGGAAAATATGACACCATAAATTTTTAATTAAACCCCATGTCATTAAGCAGTAGAGTGAAAAGGTACATACAGTATCCCTGCACAGATACTTGATGTTATCTGTCTGCCCTTTCACATGAGCCAGGAGGAGAACAAGAACATTAACAAATAGCTTCTATTCTCACAACTCGAAGCAGGGGAAGAATAACAAGCTGCGTAAATGGAAGAAGAAATATTACACTTTGCGTTATTCCTTTCCTTTTCCCTCTCTTCTGAAGTGTTATTAGTAACAGAGGTAAATAAAAATGTTGTAAAAGTTTAGTGGTCTGTTACTGCTAATTCTTACATGTTCCTCAGTCACTGAGATTTTACAACCAGCCATAAGGAGATTACTTTAAATCCTTTTCCATCACTATGAATAATATTCTTAAAGGGACCCTGATAAGTGTTGCAGGTTCATATTTTGATTTGGAATTTTGGAATCTGTTAGAGAGTTGGAGTTTGGGGAGTCTTTTTAAAAATAATTACTCCTTCAGATATTGAAAATGAAATCCAAACCCCTGACCGTGTGTGTCGCTAGATTATGTTCCTTGCTCAGCAGAGAGAGGATTATTAAAATAGATGTCTTTTGTTTTGTCCATACCACACTAACTTGCTTTATGTTAAAGATTTCTGACCTAGGTGTAAAAAAACCCCCAAATGGTACAGTAGTTACAGTAGGACATCAATTATTTCTTTAAAATAAGTAAGAGTTGTCCTGCATTTACCAGCAGGATCTGCAGGACTCATTCTGCATCCCACCAGCCCTAACAGTGTCTTAGGCACAAGCAAATAAGAAACTATTGTCTCAGAGACTCCTGCTCACCACTAAAACCTGATGGAACCAGCTGAAGAATAGCGTTTTCAGATATTTTTTTAACTGGCTTCACATACCCATTATCACTCACTGTGATGACTACTATATATACAAAGAAGCACAAACACATGAATGTGTGCAAATTCATTTAACAGAGTTTTTAATAAAGAGATAAGCAGTCACTATGAGATGGCCAGTCTGTTTCCTATTGAGTAGATGCAGTAGAACTGACTTTTGAGCTCACATTTGCCTACAAGACATGTTACATAGATCCATGGCAACACATTGTTCTGTACTGCTTTTATAAATGTATAAATGTCCACTAATAAAAGAGTTTTTACTTTTATGTCTGTAAGACAGAACTGCTGTGTGTAAAGTCTGTCTTTTACCAGCCTTTGCCTCTGGCCCAGAAATGAATGCAATATCGCTCCTGCTGAAGTTCCAGGCATGTCCATCTTTTAATTGTTTTTTTATGCCATATGGCCAGAAATACCAAAATATAATACATTGTAATTTACTGACTTTAGGGAACTCTTTCTCAATTTAATTACACAGGATAACTTGCTAATGCAAGTGCTGCCTATTACGCATGAGGAGTCTAAAATGATAAATGAATTACAAACGAGGCCCTTTCTGGAAATTGAGACAAATCCTTTTGACTGAAGAGGTGGGCTCCCATCTGCAAATATGTTGTATTTCTACTTTTCTGACAGCCAGGGGTGAGCTTATATAGATAAACACAACTTTTTACCTGCAGAAAAACCTGCAGGTAGTTTGCATTGGATTAAGATGGATTAATGTCTCTCTACTTAAATTCCTATTGTTGTTTTTTTAGTTGCGTACTTCACACTGGCAAAAATGATAGTCATAGTTTGCATTTATTTGACTGAGGTTTTGTATTTTAAAGAATCCCAGTCCAGGATATTAGTGTCCTCATCACAATTTTTTCTGACTGATTGAATGTGATCTCAGGTAAATTATTGCACACGGATGCAGGAAGAGCATAGATTAAAGCTGACATCTTTAGTTTTCTTGCCCTGGTATCTTCAGTTCCCTTGCTCACTGTCCTTGAACCCCAAACTATATAGTGTCAGAGGGCACATCTGAGTCTACCTGTATAGTACCAGAAGAGAACTATGAACTAAACCTAAAGATCAAAATAATCTAATTTAAAAATTGGCATTATAATTCAAATCTCTTTCGCAAAATAATTTTCAGGCCAGTATCAGAATAAAATATCAGAAGTCTAAACTTTAAAAAATGTAGTAAAATAAGATCTTTGTCCTCCAAACAGCTCTAGTTTGGGTATCTTACAAGTATCTCTCTGAAATGCCAAATACAAATCCCTGGAATGTCCCCAGAGTGGTCTGTGAATATGTAATTACAGAATCACAGGCCACTTTGGGGACATTCCAGGAGTTTTTATTTGGCATTTCAGAGAGATACAAGCTGTCTTAATTTACCAGAAACAAAGCCAATGGAACTGGAATGTCAAGAAGAAGTAACAAGGCATGTGAACTGTGTTACCTGGTGATGCCAAATATGTTTATGAGGTTTGCGATTTCATATTTTCTAACATTAAATTGCTTTATTGTCCAGTTTATGTATGAAGTAAACTGGTAATATGTTAGCTATGTTCCTCATGAAATTTCTCATTAAAATGTACGTCTCCTCAATGAAAATTGCACTTTACCCTTATTTCAAGGGGTCTGAATCTGAAATTGTCAGTGTGGCCCTTGCAATGGTCTTCTGAGAGCCCACAGTCCGTGCCAAAAAAAAACCCAAAAAAACCAAAAACCAAAAACTCAGAGAAATGGCAGCAAGATTTCCACCACCGGGGCCCCATAAACTAGGATTACCCATTTAGGCAGTTAAACAGGAGCAATGGTTGCTACATCTGTCTTAGGCTGAGGGCTGCCCCCGCTCGCCCCACAGTGTCTCTGACAGCATGAGAGCATTATTTCTCAGTGCCACCTTCTAGCGTTGCCTTATGAAGAATTTATATGTTTTGAGTTTTCCTTCATGGCAGGCGTCCAGCAGTGCTGTACCATAAACCTGCCACAAAGAGAGAAAAAAGTGCAGTTTTCAGTTCAACTGGGGGCCCAGACTGATGAGCCCAGACAGGCCGAACTTGTAAAGGTTAGTGAGTCTGAACCTCAGCTGATCCACCGAATACCGTCAAATGATGTACTGCTAAAGAGGTGGCAAACATTTTTAAAGACTAATTATGTGAGAAGGTTGTGGAGGGTGATTAATACATTCAAATCCTTTATTGGAGTTCTCTTGAGGAACCCTAATGAAATAACAAATTCAGAGAGAGGACAAATTCTTTTCCTTTTTTGGCAAGTAGTTATTTAAGCAGAACAATGCTGCCAGCTGAAGGCATCATTAAAGGGATGGCTTACTGTTGCACACCAAAACCCCTACTGTGATAAATGGCAAATAAAACACGTCTTTCATCCACACATCGAGGCAGCTGAGGACGAGCAGAGCAGGGCTGCCGGGATCAGGCGCTCGGCGTTACCAGGCACGGATGGCCTGTAGAGGGCTCTCAAGGTCCTCTGCTGAGCCTCCTAACCCAGTTTCACGGGCTGCAGCTGGAGGTTTTCTAAGGTCACCGAGGTCTCTCTCAAAAGAGCTAAACAAAAGGATCCTTCAGCATAAGCGTGCATTTTTTCCGCTTTTCTATGGCCTTGCTGTTTCTATGTACTATCTCTAGCCACAACTTTGCCTGCATTATTTGCTTTAGCAAACAGATGTTAGAAAGTCACTGCTAAATATAAGTCTCCCCTGTAACAGTCATTGTGAAAAAAAAAAAGGAAAAAATGCAACAAGCTTGGAATAGGAATGAACACTTTCAGTATTTTTTGCTTACTGTCATCTTTGAGGCAACGGTACTGCAGGCACACAGAACACAGATGACTTGTTTATATTTAGTTAGCTCATTTTGTTCAGTTCCTAGAATGATCTGGGATGTGCAGGAAAACAAATATTGCATTGAATATAATTCTTTAAAGCTGTCTGTACTGCAGAATGCATGTAATTTTTGACACATAAAGTGAATAGCAGAACCAGCTACACAGATTACTTATTAAGATGCTTGTATTAAAACCCAAAACCAACCTGCGAGTGCTATACATGCACAGGAACATGAAGCCTGCAGCAAATTAAATTTATATATATATTTCATGGTAATGAAACCCTTGTCTTGTGAGTTAATAACATATGTTAATTGCTTGTAGCCGTGTTTTTCTTTTGTAAGAATATGGCCTGTACTGGAGAAAGAAAAATGCCCTTTCCCCTTTGACAGTAGCTGTGTTTTAAATTCAAAATTCTTGCTGTGATTATCTGTCTATGTAAATCTGGAAAATTCAGAAGGAACAGATTATTACAGCAAGCTTAGTTCCTGTCTTTCCTTGTCTGGTTATACTGAAAGGAAGAACCCTCTAAAATTAGGATAATTGTGCTGTTTTTCATTTCTAGTAGAGTTCCTTTATGGAAGGGGGACATCCTGTAGCAGTCCTTGATGGCACCTTCTAGCATTACTTGTTTGTTTGCCTTTTCAGGAAAAAAGTTTTTTCTATTTTATTACCTTTACTTCATGTTCCTATTTCCTTTCCTTGTAATACCAGGGTGGCTTTAGCTAGGACAAAAGTCATATACAAAAAACTTACATCCTGTTTTTGTCCCAGTATGCAGAAACACAGCTGTAGAAGTAGTTTTGTAGTTTTCTTTCTTAACAGGATCTCTGAATAAGCCATTCAACATACCAGTTGGTTCTATTCTCCTTAACTGTAGTGGCAGCTGCCACTGAGTTCCTGAAGCTGAGTTTGCTGGGACTGTGCAGTAACCATTGGAAAGAAAATAGGCGATATTAAGAGAGAGAATTGTAGGTAACAACAGGAAGCTGTGACCATGTCACCAGGTGGTAGAGACTGCAAATTTCAAGGCACTGAATGACATGCACAAAAACCGCAGGACTCTTCAGGTGTTCCCAGCTTTATAGACTTTTACTACTTTTTCTTGTCTTTATATCAGCTAAGGGCAGAGAACCATGGCTCTCCATGTTAAATGGATGTGGGCAGTGAGATCTGTATATGATAAGACTGTCAGGCACATGTAAAAACTGTTTCTTTGGACTGCTATGTAAGCATCTGTAAGTACCTACTGACTGGTAGTGCTAAGAAGCTTTTCAGTCCTAAGTTTGGAATGTTGTTGAATTTGATGCAAAATCTATAATCTCTTAAAGTGGGGGAAACTGTAAATTCCTTTCAGCAGGCAGGTCCTGCACATGTGAGGAGAAAGAGTAGACCTTTCCTATCTGTCATTGCTCAGGAGTCATACAGCACATGCCACTGCTGGATGCCGGGAGACAGTAAGGCAGTGGCTAAAATTTTCTGAAAGTGTTACAGTGTATTAAGTTTTCCTGGACATGTTCTGGTTATTTTGGGCAGAGATTTTCTATACAAGGATTTTGAAGACTTAATGTATTTTTCCAGGTCATAATCTGCCAACCAAGAACCACACATCTGGAATTCTTCAATATACTGCAAACCAGCTCCATGTGCATCAAACCATCTGCAGATGTGCAATGTGGTTTGTTCTGTGCATGTCCAGGAGGTTCAGCATGTCCTAAAAATTCTGGATTTACTGTGCATGTGTGGAAGATATATGCACATAGATTTCCAGACCAGATGTACTGAGATGCTGTGCACTGACAGTGAGAAAGGTCATATTGGAAATTTTGACTCTGCAGAGCTTTGATCTGAAGGACATTCTAACCTTCGATGTTTCAAGCACTAGTCCTCCATGTCATATTCTCTAGGTATTCCATGAAATGTCAGTAGTTACCAGTGATGCCCTAACACCAGTGGAGCTGCCTAACATCCATAGTGTAAATTGGACACTGTCAAAGGCACGGAGGTTCAAATTCATGGTGTTTCTTCCATTCAGTGCCCATTACCAAAAACCTTCCTGGGCGTTGTGCCCCACTGTCCTTGCTAGATCACAGAGAAATGAGCATTACTTTCTGGAAGCATGTTCTCTCAGGACAACATGACCATGCATGAGACTTCAGGAAGAGACCTCAGGACGTGTCAGTCCAACCTGCTGCTCAAAGCATGTTCATCCTGGCCAAACTACTCAGTTTGGTCTTGAAAATCTCTGAAGAATGAAAAGTTTCTATTCCTGAAACCATCGCTGCTCCAGACTGTAAATCCCAGCCCTTGGCCTCTCCTCATGGGGCAAGTGCACGAAATGCTCTACTGCAATGCCATCCTGGTCTCCCACCACTAAATTCACTCCATTTCACTGATTGGTTGTGAACGCTGGGGCTCCAGACTGTACACAGTTTTTCAGAGCTGTTAAAGGTCATGGAGTAAGAGGTACAATCCCTTCCCTGATGGGTGTGCTCCTGCTGATACAGTCCAGGAGGCTGCTGTTTTTCCTTGCTGCCAGGACACACACAGTGGTTCCGGCTCAGCTGTCTGTGTCAGGGAACAATGAGGGCTGACTGCTCCCTGAGGAATGGGAGGCTGGAATTTGAGCCCAATGCCTGGCCTTTCAGGGAGGGCCTCTCCAGCCAGTGTCTGTCCCACACTACAAGAGAGGGGTGAGTGGGGCAGGCCTGGAGGTGGTGCCCAGCCTCAAGCACAGCCTGGTGGTGGCCAGGCAGGTCCTAGGTCAAGGTTGGAAATCAGTCAGAGCTTGTCCATCAGGCTTGTCCATCAGGTGACCGTCCGAGGGCCACGGACAGGCACAGGCACAGGCCTGTATAGGTCAGTCTGTGGCCGAGAGAGAAAGAGCCTCGACTGAGAGCGGCTCTCAAGAGTCAGGGGGTAGGAAGTCCCACTGTGTCTTCCTACAGCTCCCTTTCCACTAAAGCTCTGCCCAGTCAGCTGCCCTCAAATGCAGCCCCCTCTGGCATCCAAACCCTGGGAGAGCTAGGGAGTGCATCCAGGATACTGACAGCTGTCTGTAGAGCCCCCAGATCCTTTCCAGAAGAGCTGCTCCCCAAATAGTCAGTCTCAGCCTGTACAGCTGAGTACGTCATTCTATCCCATGTACAGGAGTATGGATTTGTCCCTGTTGAATTTCATAGACTTCCTGGTGTTGCATTACTGCAGTTTGGATAGGTGCTTCTGCTCCCAGATGGTGACCTAATGATCCATGGAGCTCTTTGCTGTCATCCACAGACTGCATGAATGTGAATTCCATCTCTTCCAGGCCAGTGACAAAGATACTACACTCAGGCAATAGCAGTATAGGCCCCTAAGGAACGTCATTTGTAACCAGACTCAAAGTGTGAACCATCAGCTCCATGAACTCACGGATGTTCAGTGCACTACCTGTCCATCCAGAACATAACATTTCAACCTGGATAAAACAGTACTGTTGGGGAGCATATCTAGAGTCCTTTTGAAGTTGAGTGACATCTACCAGTTTCTCATCAGCTACAGAGTTAGTTATTTTATCACAGCAAACAATCATATGAAGTCTCTTTCATGATCACACAATAACTCTACTTCATTCCTTACTTGCTGTCCTTTGGACACTGGATGAAAGGTTAACTAACGACTCTTTAGCCATTTTTAGCCATGCTATGTGTATTTTATTCCTCTAATATTTCCTTCAGAAAAATACATAGGGGGAAAAGGACAGGAACAGATAACAAGGGAACATCTTGTGATAAGCTTGTTAAACTTCTAGATTTAATAAAGAATACAACAACGTGAGTTTATGGATCAGATGCTCTTACATTCATAATTCAGAGATTAAATGGGAACATTCTTCTTATTTCAAAAGGGTAGGATAATCACTTGCTATTTTATATGCTCAAGTTTTGAATTTCATTTTAGAGACTTTGAAGAATATTCCTCCTTCAGCCTGAATGGCTTTTAATTTCACTTTTCAAACTTAGAATTCTAAAAAACGCATAACAACATCTCCATTTCTTGTAGATCTTCTGTACTAATTTCATCATCATAGTGATGATCTAAAGCCAGTTGAAGTGAGCGCAATTCTTCCTTTAACATAAGTAATTTCTGGATCAAGCAGTAACTGACAAAGCATGCTAAATTAATTTTTAATTCTTTTACCTATGACTTTCTGATGAGGATGTACAAAGCCATATACAGGATGTAAAAGAAAAATCTGCTGTGAATAGCAGCTTTTCTACATGTCCCAGATGCCTGAGCATAGACTATTTTTCTTGAATTACTTGTTATTGAAATTTAATTTTAATGTTTGTATAATAAGCTTATTGTCTGAAAGTTCTTTTGAATGTTTGATACCTGATTGCAGGCAGAAATCTGCTGTCTAGTTGTGAGTTACCATGTTTGCCGTATGTTGGTTCTATTCTTTGACTGGAGGAGTAAAGCTCAAACTACTAACGTCATGTGTGAGTCTGGAATATAATCAGGAAGACTGTAGGTATCTTACAAACAGCAGGCAGAAAAACAGAACAAGGCATTTTAAAAAGTGTTAAGCTGCTCAGGGTAATCAGATGCAGTTAGCTCTATAGTGCTGTGCCTGAGCTAACAAGCCCTGTGTAGAAGAGGGACTTAATTGTTTAAACAACACTAATGTCACTAATTGCACTAATGGCAGGTGATTCTTGGCCGGTGAAACAACAATAAGTGAATAGTATCTGCACATGGCCACGAGGATGTCTGCTGTGTATTGACTATATAAACCCACCATAAGTTCTCAAAGTAGTGTCCTGAAGAATATTATGTTATTTCTACCTTCAGTGGTTTGGGAGTGACTATAAAGAAATATACATTGCCACACATGGCAAAAAGGCTGGATTTCTGCTTTGCTGGGTTATCTTCAAAACTTGAAACACTAACAGCACTGGGTCCTCAATCCCTAGCCTGGTACCCTTCCAGGAATTTTGGCAGGAATCCAGTGAGATCTTGTCAACTGCAATTGTATTGGATTAAGTGTTTGAGTTAAACAAATCACCACATTCCAATGAGATTTTTTATTTTGAGAATTCTCATCAGCACTACTGGTGAGCTCTTGCAGCTCACAAAGGGTAACTTCCAACACACTGTTAACATTGCTAACATGTTCTTCATAAGGAGTTTCAGGAAACTGCCAGTTTTTGTGTTTTTTTTTTTTTTTTTTTTTTTTTTTTTAAACTTTACNTTGGTTTTTTTTTTTTTTTTTTAAACAATGTCCAATACTACTTTTTATACAAATAAATGGAAGTACAAATTCATATTTACCTTTAGCAAGACTTTCTATGGACAAAAATCAAAGCGTGTCTGAAACTAAGTTACTTTGGTTAGAGTGCAGAATATCTTTTTGTTTTATATTAACAACAAAACTATTAAACTATAAATTATACAACTACAGCACAAAACCACTGGGTTATTTTACTATAGGACTAGTCACTTGAAAAAAAAAACAACAAAACCCACCAGGCATTCCTATCTGGGTTTGGAGTAATATTTCAAGTTAATACCAAGGGATTATGATCTCTGGAATTTGTTAGGCATAACTGCTACCAAAATATAGTGACAGTCTGAAACCCAAAGCTCTGTGCCATTTCCAAATTTTAACTCAGCTATTAGTTCATTGTACTTTCCCGATGATGTTATAGTTTGGCACTGGCTTTGAATAGTTCCTTTTCTTTTGTCTTATAGAGGCAACTGTGTAGCCCTCTTTTGATGTAAATTCAAATAGCAGGCTTTCTGTGACAGCTGGGTGTACAAGTGGATGCCCTTAATGCTGTCAATCCCAGTGCCACAAAGTTTTCTTCTTGTAGCAAAGCACTGGATAAAAATTTCCTGATGGAGCCACTCCAGGTTGCTGTGTGTGGGTCAGACCATATTAGGAGCCTGGGGAAATTCTTAAATTTCCCTTAAGCTCAACAACTTGCTATGTCATCTCTTCTTTAGAATTTGCTGGAGTATCATAGAATCATAGAATGGTTTGTTCAGTGGAGGTGACTTGTTAATCTCGCATTGAAGTCAGGAAAAAAAAATAGTGGTAGGACACTACTGCAGTGGATTTTACAAAGGCTAATCAAAGCATGATTTTACCTTGCAGTGAAGTGTGGTGTTGAGTCTCAAGCTAACCATTATATAAAGCAGTGTTTCTACACCTGTTGACATGTCAGCTCCAGTCTTGAAAATCATAGTTGACTCCTGATGCTATTTGGCTCTTTTAGGGTTGGGCTGCTTTCTGGTTTGGGCCAGTGCTACTTTACATACTACATATCATATGAATATGTGGATAAGTTCCTAGACAAGTATTTTTTGTGTTAATTAGTACAAGGGATAAAAAAAAAAAAAAAA